>LPNX010027187.1:35356-113964 GCA_001517045.1 Pseudotsuga menziesii
TTGCACCCACAATGTAAGTGACGGAATCACTATTGTGGTATCCTAATCTTGCTCTATCTTACTCCATTTATGATTTTCTACCTCCTCATCTACTTATCATGTGAATCGTTGTGAGGGCATGGGGTGGTGGAGGAGTGGATACTTGAAACTTAATACAATCCTTCTGAGCTTCATCCTTTTCAAGGTTTCTACATATAATTGTGGTCTAAACAAGGAAAATTTCAACTTTGTGGTGAATTTGACTTTGCCTTTTTTAAGAGTAGGTGTAATATCTTCCCGCCTACTTTGGCTTAGTTGTAGGATATTTTTATTTGAGATCCTGATCATAGTTTGATGATAAAAGATGGCCACTTTCTATTTGTATTCAAGGACTGAGACCAACTATGCATATAAGGATAACTTTGCATGGTTCCTTAATAATTCCTTAGGATTAGTTGTCTCAAACATGATACATAATTTACTGTTGAGTTCTTCATCAGTGTATTTTTGGGCCTCTATAGATCTACTTTCCCCATGTATTTTTGGGCCTTTGTAGCGCATCAAAATAACACCTTTGTCAAATCCTTTGCATTTAATCAAAAAATATGTATATAAATATAAACTACTCCAAGTAAAGTAATTCACGTCCAAATAACATAATCACACAAATGATTAATAACAAAAGTTTTGTTGGTGGGGAGAATATTAATCTATGAATTTGTAAAGGAAAAATTACAACACTATGAGTACGTATTGTTTTATTGTAGTGTCTACTTCACTAGAGCTTAGATCCTCTTTCCCTTAGCCACATGCACTAATCCCTTGTTAATGGTGATCTCAAGTCTCTATATCTCATGGAGGAACCAATCCAGTGGTCCTTTGATCTCTACTCAAGATCCATATGCAACTAGAGGAGTTCATTGATAACTTATTCTCAACAATGACTATGTGAGCTTTAGATTGATTTTTCTTCCTCCGAATTCTTCCATAGCTTGGACACTTGATATCACTTTTTCTATCTACTTCTCTTAGACATGGATCTTCCATTTATAAGATAGGAAGGTGATAAGGTCAAATTCAACAGTGTATGCATGTCACACAAATGTTGTACATGAGTGATCTACACTCATGGTTCTTGTGATTTTCAAGATTTCTCTCATGATTTAAGTCTTTTGAGATGTATTCATGCTTATTAAATATAGAAACTATGGTTAATCATTGTTTTCCTTTAGAGGGACCACTAGGCTTGCACCCTTATTCCGAGAAAATCACAACCGTATATCTATAAGCATGCAAACTCCACATGTAAAGGTTGTCTTAATTTATACCACTAATTCAGACTAGTATCATACATTTGTGTTCCTCATATCAAGAATGTGAAATACCCCTATAATAGAATTCCCCCTAATATATGATGTTAGAAGAGATATTGATGGATGAAATGTATTATGAACATAGGATGATGGCGAGTGGCCTAAGAAAGAGTTTCATAGGCTCTAGATTCCAAAACACCTAAAAACATGAACCAAAATATTGGATTTAAAACTTTTCTCTAATCTAAGTATTAAAGTTTACATATTATACTCAAAACAGTGGCATGAGTGTGATAATACCAAAGCATCTCATTATAATATGTAAAGGTAATACCAAAGCATGATAATTAATGACCCTGACCAAGGTAAGAGATAAAAAATAATAAAATTGTCTAAAATAAAAATTTAGAGTGCAACATGTTACATGGAAGCATTGACCACAAATGCTCATGCATATTGTTTCTTCAGGTGGAGCACATTGTAGGGATCCACTAGAGGAAAAACTTCATTGTAAACTAACTCATATGCCCCATTTAACAATATATGAATCAGAATGTAAGGGTTGTGCCTCATAGGTTTGAATATCCTTGCTCCTAATTTATCATGATCTTGATCATAAATAAAGACCAAGACACCTTAAAAAAATCTAAGGATAAAAACTTGTCATATTGTGCTTTAACATGTTTCTCATGGATCGTGTTAGCTATGGTTGGATCTCGAATATTCTCATAAGGTTGCCTAAATATATAGGAAATTATTCTTAAATGAGTTATCATAGATCAATTCAAAAGCTAGTTTCAATTAAGGTATTTTGTATCAATCGGTAAAGTTCCTTCCACACAATGAACAAGATGGAAATAAGTAAATCTAATGGCAATTTTTAACTGAAGTTAACTATGCCCGTAGAACCAAAAAAACATCAGGTGCTAATTGGATTTATTTTTAATTATTATCATCTACAACATAACTTTCAAAACTTTGTTCACAACTTCAACCTATCCTTTAGACTAAGGATAGTAAGGGGAATAATTCTCTTTCCAAAAACCTAACTTAAGGGTTAATTATGACATCATGTAATTTTGGAAATGAGATCCATTGTCCGTGATTATTTATATAGGGATACCAAACCAACTAATTATGTGATTAAATATGAAAATTTTCATTGTATCTATGTCATTATTTGAGGTGGGCATAGCTTCATCCCACTAAGTGAATAACTGAAAACCATTATAGTGTAATGGTGATTATTCATTGAAGTTGGTTTACACATCATGAAATCAATTTCCCACTTTGTAAAGGGGTTGGTTGTAATGACAAGGTGAAGAGGAGGAAGGTTACACATTTTATTGGTAAAAATATAATAAGGGTGTTGGACTTTGGTGTTGTCATCGATGTCAAACAAGAAACAAGCATGATTCCAAACAAACAAGATGGATGTTGATGTCAAATAAGAAAATGTTGATGAATGTCAAACAAAAAGCATGATGTATTGAACTTAGATGTCACAATTGGTAATGATGAGTAATAATCCAGATTGAAGAAATATACATAAGTGTAAGCAAATGGCTCTCTATGTAAGTGAAACCAGTTTCAAGAAGTACATAGAGAATAAGTGTGCAAGTGTATGAAGGGTGACATAAGTGTAAACAAGTATCAGAAGTACATTAAGAAATGGCTCTCTATGTAAGTGAAGCTAGTTTGAAGAAGTATATAAAGAATAAGTGTGCAAATCTATGAAGTGCACAAATCCCACAAAGAAATGAGACTCGTGTGCGCAAATACCACCAAGTCATTAGAATCAAGTGCACAAAACACCACAAGGATAAATTAACAATAAGGGATATGCCAGCGAAAGATGAAATGAAGTAGTTAGCTTGACCAAGAAGTAAAAGAGTTGGGGCGTCACCAAATGAAAGGAATCCCAACATGTGGACATATCTCTTGAGAAAAAATAGTATAAATGAGCAAGAGATGAAAGGATTGGCATAAGCTTGAAGATGAATAAGATATGATATTTTGATTTGGAAAGCTTATAATTATGGGGTATCAATGGCTCGTTGATCTAGAAGAATTTAATACAACAAAGAGTCAATTATGCAAAATCAATGAAGAATAACAGCAGATAGTGTGAAAATTAGAAATTCCCTATACTAGGATATATGAAGAAAATACAGAGAGATTGATGCAAATCATGTAAGTGTTGATGTACATATTGCAAAGGATGCGGATAGTGGATTGCAAAAGTGTTAAAGTGTTAATATTACAAAAGATGTTGTCACAAATTGCAGGTCGTTGTAGATTTTGGAGGACACAGACGCGGATAAGAGAAGAAGGGCAGGAAGGGGCAAGGAAAGGGAGTCATAGCTTCGTTCCAGTTGGTGCTAGAGAACATAAAGGGAAGTCAGTGCTTCCTTCCAGTTGGTGTTGGAGAACATAAAGGGGAGTTGGTGCTTCCATTCAATTGGTGGTGAAGAATATAGAAGGGAATTGGTGCGTCCATTCAATCACTGTTGAAAAAAAGAATAGGAGATTGCAGCCTTCAATCAAGTTGGTGCATGAATACAACAAGTTGGAGCTTGCACAAAGGGAATGATATACATTCAGATCGGTGCCTAAAATCAGCACGTCAGTTGTGCTAAATATAGAATTCCTTACATGTTGGTGCTTATAATTAGCAAGTTTATGCCACGGGGGCTTCACTTGTTGACCAATATCCTATCACGTTAGTTCATATTGTGGGTTTTAAAATTATAAAAAATCGAACCAATATATTGCAAGTATTAGGGGGATGAGGGGTTTAAGGTGGGGGTGGGTAGGGTTGTTTATAAGGATTGAGGTATAAAAAGGGGTGGGGAGGAGGTTTTAAGTATTGGGAGGGGGTTTTAACAAAAAGAGTTTGGGTCAATATCTCTCGAAAATAAGGGTATTCTTTAATATACCACAATCGCACGTGTTATGTAAGAGGTTCACTAAGTGAAGTCCCTGTGGTTTATGCTTGCAGTCAGGTTGGTGCCTGAGCAAGTTGGTGCTCACATATTGGAGATTGGTGTCTCTAATCCATGTAATCAATATATATATAATCCATGTAATCAATATATATATATATATATATTGATTACATGGATTAGAGACACCAANCACCCATTTCCTATGATTATAGAGCTAATCAAATGGGGACATCAAGTGAGGCCCTTATATAGCATATAGCATTTTATAGCCGCCCGAGGATTTGACCCCGATACCTTCTACTCACAACTTACAGCACTCGGCCACTTGAGCTAGCCCACCAGGATATATATATATAGTTTCTTTACGGATTTTGTGTGCAATTGTGCCTTTTACTATTTTGGCCAAAAAAGTTTTGAATCATAATTTATTAAGTGAAAATTGTTTAATCTGTTCTTTATACTGATTCACCCACCCTCTCAGTATAAATAAGAATTCAACAAAGGGTGGAATTTTTGGACAACTTAATACAATCTTTGAATATGGAGGGACAAAAGTAACCTGTACATAAAATTTTCTAGGTTGTTTCCATTTTAGAAAGATGACCACCACGTGCTCTAATGTGGAAATAATTTAAAACCTTTTCAAATTAATCTTGAACTAAAAAAATGGTGCAATATCAAATCAATTCCACAATGATACATGGTATTTCTAATAATCAAATAGATCTTGGCCTAATGGAAAATCCATCGACGTTAATCATGTGATAAGTGAGAAGGGCACTGTTGAGTTTGAAGATATACTAGATACCAAGGGTCTAAAGATGAAATGAAGAATAAAACTTAGTCTATCGAGGAATCATCAATAGCAATACCCTCACTGTCTCTAGTTGGACCAGAAATTCGCTCAACAAATGCTAAGGACTTCTTGGTTTTGGATGTAGCAAACTCTAAATAAAACTCTTGGAGGATGACAATCAATTTAGAATACTTTCCACCAATTATGAGTCAGGTTAGAATATGTTGCATAAGATTGGATTTTTCCAAAACAAGTGTGCATCGAAGAAGGATGTAATGTCTAATTATTTGTATAGAATGCACAACTACCAATGCCAATTTCTTGACATGGGAATATTGCAACTCGAGACTAATAAGTCCCCTTCTTAGGCAATAAATCATATATTCTTGTTGCAATTCATCTTCTTGAATCATGACCATGTTAATGGTTGACTCTGATGCTTCAAGGAATAACAAAATATTCTTGTTATAATCCAAAGGATGTAAATACGGAGTAGACACAAGAGTGTTTTTCAAGGCATCAAAGGATCATTGGGATTAATCATCCCAAATAAATTGGACCCCATGTTTCAATAGGTGCATCAATATCTGCATAACTATTTATGAACCTTTGCAATAATTTAACTTTCCCTTGTAAACTTTGAAGTTTTCTAATCATACGTGTGGGAGGAAATTCAACCATTTCTTCTACCATCAAGGATTAACCATGATTCCAGGCTTGCACACAATTAACCCAATAAGTCTCCCGAAAAACAAAGAAAATATGCCTTTGTGGGGGTTTAATTCAATCTTATAACACTAGCATCATTCAAAAATTGCACATAGATGACATGTACGTTCTATCCATTATTGAGAGTAAGCAACCAAGTCATCTAAATAAGCCCCGACAATGTGCTTGATATCATGAAAATCATAAGACATGACCAACTAAAATTTGTCCATGGAGTTTTTAAGACCAAAAGGCATCCTACAATAGTAACACATGCCCCAAGTATAGATAAAGGTTGTTTTATGCTAGCCTTCAGGTCAAATCTAGATTTGGTTATATTCAAAAAAACATCCATAAAATAAAAGATAGTGTTCCCAGTGCGTGCATTAATGACCTGACCAATTAATGGGGTAGATAGTTGTCTTTATGACAATAACAAATCCCTAAAATCAATACAAACTCAAAACATACCATGTTTTTTAATAAACCAAAACATGATTATATACCCTTTCAATCAAAGGGATGGGATATATGAAGCTAGCATGGAGCAACATTTCAACCTCTTCCTTGATATTAACTGCTTTGCTCAAGTTGATTAGCTTTAGCTTTTGTTGAACTGGTTTGACATTAGCATAATTTTTAATATCATGTTCAATGATTTGGAGATCTATGATAGGCATTTATTCATAGTACCAAGCAAAAATGTCACATAATTCTTTAAGAAGGCGAGTGCAATCCTCACTTTCTTAAGAAGAATAGTTAGCTCCAATAAGAATTTTCTCAATAATGCCAGGTATGGCGAAGATACATATAGGTGTGGTTTATGAATTCTTGTCCAAATTACCATTTTCAAACACATCATGTGTAAGAATAGGGCATTGATGCTAATCAATATATTTTGGATGAACAAGGCTTTTAAGGCTGCACTCCATCTTTTCAAGCTTGGATAAAAATGTGAGAGTTGGTGCATATCTTCCCAAGGTCATCCTAGATTTTATAATGCTTTCAAGATGGATTTGTCTAAAGGCCAAAAAACCATGTCTAAAGAATCACTGGAATGAGGAGAATCGATAGCCCAAATGGGAGAGGTAAAGTGATCATACCCTTCCTGTAGGTGAATATTTTGATCATTGACTATAGAATCCATCCGAATGGATTTATAAGATAATTCCACTACAAACAAAGGTGTACTTATTACCAGTGTACCAATATCAAACATGCTAGGTAGCAACCATGGATCTTGGTCCATGGTCGTGATGGTGACAAATGATATGCTAAATATGGAGGAATTGTTGACATAGAAAATCAATAGAGGTAGAGTAAAACTACCCATAAGGGATTAATCTTTAAACATCCCCATGCCAATGATATCCATGGTTTCTCTAGAATTATTAATAAATAAAATCGTAGATTCTAAGATGGCTCTAGATTCAAGTGTGAAGTAATAATAACTGGTTAATGTTAATGACTTTTACTTCATGAGGAAAAAGAATAACCCTCAACACATAATATACAACAAACTTCATCGCATATGACCGACCAACTACATCCTAGAAGAATATTTTTTGTATAATAGAGCATCTAAAACTTCTACTTTTATTCAAACTATGTTTCCCCTTAGCATGATTGGAAAGACAATGATGATTTTGTCTGGTTTAAAACAATGATTGTTGAAATTTTTTAATAGGTGGACAATGGAGTCATCTCTAGGAATCCCAATGATCTCTAGGAAATTAATGATGTCACATAGGTACAATATCCTTCATCCATGATGCAACAAAGGGAACCTTTAGGAAGCCTAGGAATAATGTCAATAGTTTTTGACATGAAGAGAACCATCAAGATAAGGCAGATAAGACTCAATCAATAAATTTCAAATCACAAGCATATTTTAAGTCTCGGACTGCTCGTTTAAAGGTTGGCATAATGCTCACAAATGAAGATGTTGGCAATTGAGGTATTTATCCCTTGTGGAGGATTACCCTAATTTACCCCTTGCGAGGGTGGAGGACTAGTGGAAACCATAATGATGATGAGGAAATGGATGAGTGAGGACCACAGGATATCATGCAACCCCCAATTGTCTTAGGTAGGAATGAACTTTGTCTAGCTTGGGACAACCATAGGTAGGTTGGGCTTCAATACAAATTGTACAAGGGAATTTGGAATTTTATTTTCTTCCTTACCCCTAGATTTGGAATTAATTTTAAGAGTTGCCCCATCCCCAACATTAGAATTAGTTTTAAGAGTTGCCCCATCCCCAACATTAGAATTAGTTTTCCTATTTTTTTCTTGTCATCAAGTTACCGATCGCCTTTCTGAGTAGCTAACTAAATAGAAAGAACAACAGAGGTTTGAATTGGGGTTGCAACATTTTGGGTAAGTTGACTAGTTGTTGGCATGTGAATAGAAATTTGTCCCATTTAATTGGTCAACTAATAAATAGTAGTATGACTCATAGACCCAATCATGCCATTAGCATGTGATCCTAGGCAAGGTTTTGAAACATCAAACAAAGATCAATGTGCATGACGAATTAATTCATATAGTGGGTCAAATGTGAATAGATCAAATCAAATTGTTGTGCACAAAAAATAACTTTATCTTTTGTAAGAGCCCCTAACATTGTTACATCCTCAGCTATGTTTGGAAATTATGATTTCACAAACCAATCTACAATAAATACATATGTGACCTTGTCTCTAATAATACTTTTTTGGCACCTTCGTTCACCAATATGATTGGATATATAAATAGAGGTGGATTGTTGAAGCAAAGTAATAATTCTATCCTTGTTTTGTAATGAATTGGAGGCTAGAATTGTGTTATAAAAGACAATGCTAAAGAGGCAAAAAATCAACAAAACAAGTGTTAGTTAATTCAATATACCATTTAGCCACACTAATGATCATAATATGTTGAAAAAAAACGTAATCCAATGATATTTCTAACTAGATAATTTGATTAGCACCAAATATAAAATGCCATAACACGTATGGATGGATATTCTCAAGAGTGACCATCAAAATTGGGAATATCCGACAACAACTTAGTCAATATGACATGCCACGTTATACCATGGAATATAGGATAATTTGTTAGGTGCAATAGGTCTGGCAGGTTCAAAGTCACCAAAAATGGTGATTGTGGATGAGTACACATGCTATGGTTTTTTAAAGAAACTACTTTCCAACCTATAAGTGCAACACTATCTTGGACATAACTACCCTCGGGACTGCACTAACCCCTCGGAATCGACTACCACAAAGAACTTATTGATTACATAGGATATTACTTCCCCCCTACATATTGTTGCCACCAAATATATTACTACTACTTAGGACATTTCCAATATTAAGTGGAGGGGTAGCATTAGGAGCAATACTCCAACGATAAGGGAATCCTAGGTTTGGAATTGTGAATCTGCCTATGGGCATACCAAATGCGGGTGGAAACCCACTTCCTACTTGATAAATAGGAGTGTTACCTCCTCCAAAGGAGAACCTAGAACTTGGAACTGGAGTGCCTACAATGAGTATTTAAACACTATGATGGCCTTGGGTTGGAATGTGTATGTGAATAGATGCATCCCAAATGAAGAGACACTAGGAACATGTGAAATATGTGTAGAAGGAATCATTCCACTCATTGGTGGTATGAAAATAGCATTAATGCCTCCCTTGTTGTGATGAATCACTTGTTCTGGACATAGTGTATTGTATATTGTTAATAAATTCAAAAGAATCTAGGGGAAAAGGTACACCTAGTTGTATCAATACAAGGCCATCAAGATTTATCAAGGGAGGATTACAATGGGTCAATATTTGATTATCAATAATTTCAATTCGTATGGGCCTAAATATTTTGATTGGTTACATTTAGTGTATATCTCTATAGGTACTTCTCTTTCAAGAATCTCCCATTCTATGTGTGAATGTGTCTCAACTTGGTCTATCTTATGGTTATTCAACCATTTATGAGTCAAAAGCAGTCCAACACTTTTGCTAGGGAACCCTCTTAACCATCAAGACTGAAGGGTCAAAGATCAACCACTTTTACTCATTTTAGTTTCAACCAAATTTATCTTTAAATAATAAACAAACTTGAGATCACTTAAAACACAAAACACCAAAAATAAAACACCTATGAAATAAATTTACAAGCAACAACAAGAAAATAGGGCAGGAAACCTTTCGACAATGAGTTTGGAAGTAGCAAGGCCTTGGAAAAATAGTGAAGGTGAGCATGATATAGTTACAATAACTCTCACACAACAAACACCTAAGGTGCAAGTACTCTAATGAAGAAAAGTACCCTCCAAGGGAGCTTAAACAAATACTTCAGTCTTGCATTTACATGTGTGAAACCTAAGAAAAGCCACCAAGGTTACCATTTCATAAATGAACAATCTAGGGGAAAAATAATGGGTTAGGTGTCTACGTATGGGAAAGGAACGTAGGACATAAGTTCTAGATCCAAACTCTAAAAGAATTGGTGTCACCTTAAGGAGTTTGCAATCGTACTAAATCCCATTTACATACATAGTCACCTAGGCAAGCAAGAGGGGATATTCTCTACACCTTCCTAGATTGACCTAGTGCCTGACACGCATGTAAGGCATGCTTTCCCAAAAAATTATTTGTGTTAGTAATGGATTTTAATGCTTTTTAATCTGAGCTAATTAAGTTTTCTCAACCTTAGATAATTTACTCCCCACCTTGCACCAAGGCTCTACAGCCTATGCTTGTGTGTTTGTTATAAAAATAATTATGATTGGTTTTAATTAAGTAATTGCTCTTAATGTCTTTTATTAATCAAGGTATGGAGTGAAACTTGGATGGTGTTGAGATGACTGATAATTTTTCCAAAATACTAAAGACAAATAAATTACAAAATGAACATGTATTTTACATTTCTTTCAATAAAACAATGCCTAATGTTCCAAAGCGCATGAAAAAGGAAAAAAATATCATATTTTTCTTTTCTCCAAATTCAATTTAACAATAATATTCTATAATTCCAAAGAAATCTATTTTTATCAATATTGAAAAAGATAACAAATCAAAATTCACATACAAAGTATTTTCAAAATATTTTTCAATCTAAAAAATCTTAACTAACAAATAAAACCTAAAATGACCATGCAAAAGTATACCAAAAAACTTTTCCTCTATGGATTCATGCAAAAAGAAATGTTTAAACCCAAGACCTAAAATGACCATGCAAAAGTATTCCAAAAACTTTGTTTAAACCCAAGATTAATTAAATGGCAATTTTAAGCATCCATGTGTCTACTTGTAATCAACATTCAGATTCGAGAATGAGAAATTTTCTAAGTTTTAATACAATTCTCACAATAGTTCTACGGAATATCCACATGTGCTTATGGATGTTATGTATAATAACCATGATCAATCACATTGGTTTGTTATAACATGTGCGATTAGTGAGAAAAACATGTTTAAACAACTCAACCTTTAAAAATTAGCAAGAGGTACTATGGTTTTCAAAATGACAAACAAAGTGAAAATTAAACTTTACTTAAGATGATTATATATAAATCATCCCCATTATGGTCGTCATTTCTATTTTTGGGAGTCTCCTTAATGTTCGTAGGTTGATACACTCAAAAAGTAGGTTAAACTCTCCAATAATAGAAAGTGTAGAATCTACTAGTTATTTTCTTAGATCTATATGCAAATCAAATATTAAAATGGAAAAGAAGAAGAAAGAGAGAGAAATGTGTTTTCTCTAGTTGTTTGATATTCAAAAGCATGTCAATTCTGTCCTTCATTAGTGCAACGATGTATGTGTGTCTGTACACAAATCAAACTAACACCTTTCTTAAATCCTTTTACATTTTATCGACAAATGGATATATATATTTAAACTATTTCAAGTAAAGTAATTCACATCAAAACAACATAACCACATCAATTATCAATAACAAATATTTTATTTGAGGGGGAAGAAAATTGACCTATTAATTTGTAAAGGAAAGAAAACAACAATCTAAATACCTTATATATGATTGTAGTGTTTGCTTCACAAAGCTTGGATCCTCTTTCCCTTCACCACATGAATTAATCCCTTGTTGATGGTGATATTAGGTATCTCTATCTCATGGAGTAACCAAACTAGTGGTCCTTTTGTCTCCACTCAATACTTTTGTGCAACAAAATACTTTCACAATAAGAGAAGTTGATTGACAACGTCTTCTCAATAATGAAGAAGATGATTGAAAATAAGATATGATTCATAAGAAGATGATTTGCAACAAGAGAACATGATTGACAACTTCTCAATAAAGGAGACATAAGCTTCAAAACACTTCCACTTCCTTCGAATTCTTTTAGATCTTGGACACCTGAAATCTATTTTTCTATTTACTTTTCTTAGCCATGGATCTTCCATTTATAAGAAAGGAAGGTGATAAGGTTGAAGTCAAGAGTATATGCATGTCACACAAATGATGTCCATGTGTGATCTATGTTTTTTTTTTATATTCATTTCCTAATTTAAGGCTTTTGAGATGCAGTCAATCTTCTTATACAAAGAAATCATGTGCAACCACAGTTTTCCATAGAGGAATTGTGAGGTGCATTCCTTTCCTTAAGGAAAATCATAGCTATATGTCTATTAGCATGAAAAATCCATATCGACAGCTCATAACCTTCATTTGTTCCATTGATTTTAACTAGTAATATCACATATTCATGTTCCTCATATTAAGGGTGTGAAGTATTCATATAACACGTTGGTTCGCCATTCATTTTATTGGTCTAGTGCAAACTCAAGGAACATATCATAATTATTCATACCAATGCATTCTTAACTTCCCAAGGTGTTTCAAAAACTTATTGTCATACAATATAACCAAATCCCCTTATGCAAATTGTTCATGTCAAACATATCAATCATACCTAGATTTTTTACACCACTTCTGGATAATTTGATAGTGCCCAGGCAATGAAAGCATGGGACCATACACCTCTGCAATATCATATATGATACTTTGGTTCCTTTCCCCTATCTTTAATTTACCATTCCTACCTACAAACCTTTATGGTAACCTAACTACATATTTCCAAAACAAAGATACAATCTTTGTGACAGTGAGGCACTCACTCCAACAATCCCCTACCATTTTGAATTTTGGCTCATCCTTAGTCCCAATATCAACGTGTTTCATATATAGTATCTTATGGTTGTACATTGGCTATCGATATCCCATGTATCATGAACTATGTAATGTTCTATTTCCTCAAAATGCAAGTGTTGTAATTGTACCAACCTCTACACCTGTTGAGTTATCCTTTATGAATCTCCCCTCTCTAGTGTCTAACTCTAGGGATTCTCCCTCTACAAAACCTATAATCGGGAATTATGGATGCTCCATTTTTTGGTAACAATAAATGTAATAAATCACCCCAAAGCACCCTTTTACACAATGTTTCTAACTCATGGAATTGGAAAGTAACGTAGAACATTTCCCATAGTTTTAACCAATATTGTATCTATTGTCACAATTCATCCTACAAATACTAGTTCCTGAGAAATGACTCTAAGGTTTGCACAAATTTATGCACCCATTGTTGGAGTGGAACATCTTACATCGCCAAATGCCTCTCATAATGATCCACATGTCTACATGATTTAGAAGTTCCACTAAACCAAAGAGACAACTCCATAAGAATGGATTTGTGGTATGTTGGCAAGGCCCTAAGATCTATTAAAAAGTGATTATGCATCACATCTACCATTACTTCCCATGAATGCAACATTTTATTGCATGTTTCCCACCATCAAGTTGGGGTCTATACCAAATAAATTCCTAAGTTTGCAATTTTCTACACAAGTGTGGTCTAGTTTTCCACTTGAGCTACAAAATCCTACATGTCAATCATGTTGTCAAAATTTAGTTGATCCTTTACCTACACACCAATCAACCTGCATATCCACAATATTGCACACCTCTAAGTGGAATACTCATGGTCATCATTTTTCCATTGATTAAAGACTACTTTTTAATCCATTGCAAATGAACAAACATTGTACCAACTTATATCCTTATCCACCATATAATTAATATGGTTCTCTTTATGTCCTATGGTAAGGTTACAAAACACATCTAGATCATTCTCATCCAAAAATTGTTCAAGATGTTCCATAAATTTCCCGTCTAATGTGGAGTTTGATGGTTGAATGGCTTGGTGGGATTATTTAAAAAATCATATCAACTTATGCTTTAAGTTTAGGATAGCATCCTTATCAAAGTCCCATTCAATCACTAGTAGCAAAGGGTAAGGATAATTATCATATAGTATCTCAATGACTTCAAATTTAGCATAAGTCTTCATACCATCAAGGTCAACCTCCATTTAATCCAACCTATCAATTGGGAAAATCCACGACCAATTCACAAGTCATTGTTGTATCAACAAGTACAACAAACTTGGATTTCCCATGAACTCCCAAGATTTATTTGACAAGATATATACATCCAATCCCAGATTGAGAATGACTTCTCGTACCCCAAATCCTCCAATTAACACATTAATCTACAATTCTTTTATTGATCATCTTCTCTACATGCAATTTAATGGTCAATGAATGGTCAAGGTAGGTTGTAATAGATTTCCATCGGTAACTCTTTTAAACTAACCATGTCTTACTCATTTTCCAATAAGCACAAGAAGGTCTTCATCTATCCCTATACCTCTGCTTTGTTTGCTTACACTAGCAAGTTTTGGCATCTACTTTATGGAAAAACCATTGTACTCATTCTCTTCACATCCTTAGCATCAACAACCCACGCACTTACAACTTCTCTCATGACTTATACCATATATCACAAAAACTCATTTTATTGCATGGGATAAAACATTGGTGCCTTCTACAAGGGTCTATAGACCAAACCTTAATATTTGGGCCCAACATGTTGTGCATGTATTTGATACATCACATTTGACAATATTTATTCCAATGTACACATAACATGGCTAATCCTCATCGCTAATATATGGTTCATAACTAACTATTTTTGCACCATGTTGTCAAATTTCCCATACCTCTCACTTTTCAATCAATTTAAGGCAATCCTCAGTTTTATTCCCTACTTTAGGAATAATTTTAATCATGGATCTAATTAAGATTTTGGTTCTACCTCTATTTTTTGCCTCACCCTTATTCTAACACAAATAGATTATTTTCAAATCACTTAATGAGTGTAAACAATGCACAATATTCCTCTATACAATGAGTTCTTACCCTACAAAAGTCATAATATAGTATTGTCATCATGATTTTACACTTTTGTAGTAGTGGACAGTGATGCAGGTCATACCTTGAGATGCTACATATCTTGCAAAGCCCCCAATCTTCTTTAACTAAAAATGATTGGTCAATTTCATGGTATATCTCTAAATCATGCAGGTGAAATAATTTCTTAAGTGGACTTCAATGTTACATATTATACACCATACTGCATCTTTTTCATTCAACTTGGATTTCCCCTACTCCTAAATTTGTTTGATAACATAGTTAACTAGTATTGGAACTAGACTAATAATAGAGTTAATGCCCAAACTAAGGATTCTATTAATCCACTTGTAGAATAAAACTTCATATAAAATACTATGCTTCCCTTTGCATCAACGTCCATTATTGTGGAAACAATGTGCACATGTGAGGTAAAAACCCACCATTAAACCTTTCGTTATGTTGCATTTCTCAAATATTGTAACATTCAACTTATTAAATCCTAAAACCACTAGGCATATTCTCAAATGTTCTCTACCACTTTCTTCTTAATGTACTTGAATTATATTACACTTTGTTGGAGTAACTTTGGCTTTTTAAACACCTTCACAAAATCTTCCTTTAGTTGAATCAGATTCACACCATGCAATGTAGGAGGATTATGCTTACCGTCATGTACCAATGACACTCTCTCATAGGGTTGTCTAGAATTCCACTACCTGCATAGCATTGGGGGTTATATGTTTATTCCAAATGGAATAACATAGGAACTAGTGTTGCTCTACATCCTCATCACCTTTGTTGTGGAATAGAGGAAACTACAAAGATGAATAATTTAGTAGAGTCGCCGCTATTATGTGATGACTTTAAACCAACACAAATCCTTATGGTCTTGGATATTAAATCAAGAATGTTTCTCTTATGTAAACAATTACAAAACTAGATAGTATTCATTATAATTTTTCATTACCATTTGATGTCACACTCTCAATGTTCACGGCCACTATAGTGAGATTACTTAAACTACTAATTAACCACAGACTTTCGCTCTACATAGAAATAGCCAAAGGTTCTTGAAAAATTTCAAAATTTGTAGGGGTTAGGATGTACAATGGAATATCTTCATTACCATTTAAGTTTACTTCCTAAAAATTATGGAAATCCATAGGGTTAGAATAAAAAAATGACAAAAACTCAAACGCATCTTTGAACACCTCCCCTTGGTTCCACTCTTCCAAAAACTTCGCAGTAATACCTTAATGGTTAGAAATATCGAGAAACATCTCTAGGCTTGTAATATGAGTATCTATGTCCTCCACATTGTCATACAATATCCACCTTATTCCTTTTAAAATTATTTCCTCCATGCACTCTTATTCTCTTTACAACAACCCACTTTTTTAATCTTTAATTTCAAAGCTAATCAAAGCCCCTTCATATACCTTTCTCATCCTTTGCATAATCTCGCATTCTAAATTTAGTTCCTGATCGTCTCCTCTTTCCTAGTGTGAATCGTTTCCATTTTCTCTTGCCACCAATGTTTTTTTATCTATGTGCTTCTTTGTTGTAACTTACGCCGTCATCTTTCAAAGTATGTATATTTACCATAACCAATCCTTCAAGCACCTTATGACACCAACACTACCAACATGTCCATATACCATTTTACTTCCCCGCATATATCTTATTCTTCCATATATGCCGGACTCATAAACATACTATGTTCCACCATCAATATCTTTATTCACATTGATATTTCTTCTATCACTTGTCCATGGGGTCCTTTCTTTAAAAATTCAATTTCCTTCGTCAAAGACAATATTCCGCCATAAGCTCCAAGCATATCGTTCTACTACAGCTTTTTACCATAAACCAATTGATTGGGTCACCTTAACATCATATCATTGAATTTTTATCAAGTTTTTATTGGTCTAGTCTACTCTACACATAAAGCACAAACAGCAATGCTTCTCAATGATCCTTTCCAACCATTCATGTAGATTGGAAATTATACCTAGAATATTTCATGTAGTGATTCAAACAATTTTCTTACCTTAATATTGCGACATCCTCCCCTATGTACACACTTTCATGGAAAGCAAATTCATTAATCCTTCATTTGAGAAAATCTTGACTATTGGCCTTCTCCAACCTCCACCACATTCCTACTACTTTGCCTTGGTTAAGGTCTCAACCATGGAACCATGTTGTTGTCTATGTAACAAACTCAAGGTTTATAGAAGGTGTCCAACAACTATCCAATACAGCCTATGGAATTAACATATTTAACCTTTCCAAATGAAGGAGGTCTCACCCAAGGTACGTATGGTAGCTTTCATGTGATTAAAGTATAGAGTGTCAAATATTTTGTGGGGGTTGCATTCCTTACTAATTTGTTATTCACATTCATTTAGATGATCAGAACTCATGACATTCAAATCAAGTGAAAGCGCACACACACACACATATCATAAACACAAACACATGAATAGCATGAATGATATTACATAACTCTTACATAGAGCTATAACCAAGGACTCATAACTCTAAATATCTATGTAAATCTTAATTACATCGTCTTCTCTAAGTACATTAGAAGCCTCATATATATCTGACAGGATTTGTCACATAAGATTCTAAAATATACTATGGAAACTTCTAATTGTAACTCACTCATACAAAAGAGTTCAAAAGTGTTTGTGTAAATGTATTAGTATTAGTGCATAGCATGAGGAAAACGAGGTGCAAAGTATAAATATTATGACTCCTCAAAATCCACATACTAGAGTGTCTATGAAACCACATTTTCGAGATTATACAATCTTACTTCTTTTGTGGGTTCATCTTATGCTAAAGGTTGCCTTGCATCAACATTTAATCAAGATTGAGCCACAACAAACACCTTAGATAAGTAGTTATTTTGAAGGAATGTCACCCTTCAAGGTACAAGTTAGTTTAAATGTCCCTTTAGTTGAAGACAATATAGTTGCAAAAAAATGGAGAGATGGTCAAATAAGTTAGAAGTTTATTTATTTGTTCACAACTTTTCTAAAGGTGAGAAGATTAATTTTGATCTCATAAAGGCCATTCTTGATGTCAAATATTGGTGGGATACTTACTATGTGCACATGACAAAGATAAATCTTAAATTTATGTGGTAGAAACCACTAAGAGGGGATTTTTCAATTCCCTCGTGGAGGAGTATTTACTTATTGGCAACTATTAATACCAATACACAAGATGTAAGACATTGTGCCAATTTAAAGACCATATTGTGTTGAAGAACATTGATGCCTTTTGTAGTTTGGATACAAAACTAGGCATTAAGTACTTGAAGTGGCACTTAGTTATATAATACCTCAACAGACTACATAGATACATCCAAACATAAATAGAGTTTATGGGCATCTCTTCATTAGGCGCAACATATCATTTTGCTATCAAAATTAGGCAAAAAGTTGGTAGAGGGATAAGAAAGTGTATGGGAATGGAAATCAACCACCACACAAGGTAAAGTTATCCCTCAAGGAAACCAATAAATGTTGTGTACAAAAAGGAAGAATGGGAAATCAAAGGACATAAGAAAGTAGTGTGACAACCACAAAATCCCTTGGCACAACAAGGATGAATTTCATATTAGACAATTATTATTAGTTAAGATGAAATCCTTGGAATTTGATTAAACCTCAACACCACAATATTTTGTAGATAAGAAAAAAAAAATCATCCACACCAAACCCAATGTTACTATCTCCACCACAAAGGTCCAAACTAAGGAACCCGAGGAGCTTAAGCAACGTGTGCACCACCTCTACTCACAAGTGTGGGTGAAGGGAACATCACTCCACTTCATTGTAGAGAGTGAAACACATAATAACTTCACCTAAGTAGAGGTCATCACAAAGATAAAGTTGTTAATGACACTACATGTTAGCATTTCTCCCTTCGACCCATGTTCAGAACCTTGTTTTTCCATCAACAAAGCCCAAAATACCGACTCGACAGAGCAGGGCTCAGTCACCAGCACCTGCGATGCAGATGCAGTCTCACCTGAATTATCTCAATGGGTAACTTCCAGAACTAAGTTTCTTTAGTTGGGTGGGGATTTCTTCTCTCACGACACCTTACCAACTCACTCGACCGAAGTCGTGGGTTGTATTTCCTATTCTTAGTGTGTTCATTCAATATATTAATCTACTTATCCGTCCATGGAGATTACAACAGTAATATAAAGTCTTGACACGGATTTTGTTTACCAACAGTGCGACACATGCATACAAATACATATTCATAAACAAATCCTTATTCACTCTATTAAGATCTACTTATTCACTTCATACATTCATTCAACATAAACATATTCATCAAATACACATAGAGACAACATTTAACATGGAAACCCATCTGGGCAAAAACCACAAAGGAACTCTACATATAGCATTAGAACTATATAGAACCTTTCATCTGTGCACTCATATTTCATACTATGTTCTTGTCATGTCCCCATCCCAATGAGACTACTAGTTGACAATGTTACACCCACCTACTAGTTCCCTAGGTTGGGGAGGAGGCATTAAATCTTGCAATAAGTGAGCTATGGGACCCGAGAGAAACTTAATTTTTCATTTGCACATTAAATTGGGTCATACAAATAATAAATATGGAGAAAATAAAGTGGCATTGCTTCATAAGGACATTTGGAGGTTTATAGAGACCTTGGGTGGCTAGATTATGCCTTACACATGTCATGACTTAACCCCAAATTCGAAATTATGAGTAATGGAACATTATTGGAAGGTGAATAGGTTTCAAATAACATATCATGGGCCCAAGTATTTGAATGGGTGAAGAGGATTAACTCCCCATAGAAGAGGAAGAGGCTAGGAAGAAACTAGGTGCCACTTGGAGAGAGATTCCCTGCATTTTATGACAACAATAATGGAAGATTCTATGACAATTCAGACCTGATTGCGTACCTATGAAAATATGATATGTCAGGGATAAAAATAGCCTCCAAGAGAACGCACTTGGGGTTAAGTGCTAGCAATTTAAATTTGGAGGAAGATGAAGGATTGAGGACAAGGACAAGTGTCATGGAGGTTACTAAACATCAAGGATGAGTTGGAGGAAGCGTATGGGAGTGAATTCTACCTTGGAGGACCTTAGGAGGGATATAAAAATACGTCATGACAAATGGGATTGTATTTTTATCATTTTAGAATTTTCCTTTGGCATTTTGGGAAGCACTAGCTTGTCCATTGCACGGTGAGTGCTCACTTACCCTGCTAGTGAGAAAATTTCGAGAGAGTGAGATTATCATCCAAGTTGGTTGTCGGAGAGGCCACCCCAACCTCTAATTTGGATATTAATGGAGTTTTTTACTACATATAGGAGGCTTCTACTGTTCGTGACCAATCTCTCCTCCCATTCTCTCAATCCCCACTTCAATATTTTCATATGTCTCTATGATGGCGCACTTGTGTGAATGGTGGTTGCGCCCCATTAAGTCCATTTGATGCCCAAGCATGGGTGAATAACTTATGTCTCTGTAATTCAAAATTATCAGAAATACATATGCAAATGTCCACATTTCCAAGCTTTGTTGTAACTAGTTTCCATGTGTTGATTTACCATTTCAATGGAGTTGTATATCTGATGTATGTTGTGACTTCGCTCTAATGTTATATGTTTTTAGTGATATATCTCCATGATTTTAATGGTATATATTCATTTTTGTATATTCTAAACCATTATATACACAATTTGTGAGTCAAAGTTGAGCATTTACATGGCATTTCCCTTAAGCAAATATCATTGAATTTATGCATTCGAATATGAAGCTTTAAATCTATGTTGCATAAATATTAACCATATAAAATGAAAGTAAATGAAGTATAATAATAGTCATCATACACTATTTTACAAGTTGGTAGGGTCTCATAGGATTTGGAGAGCCATTTTTGCCCACACCCTAGGGGGAATTGCACCATAAATTACTAGTAATTTTACCACTTTTACCAATATTCCCAAATAAAGTTGTAGATGTCTATAACATGCCATAAATTTATCATAGATTCCATTGATTGGTCCTAAGACTCCCCATATAAGTCCCTAACAAATTCAAGACCCTCTTGTGCCATTTGAATCCCCTAGAGTCAAGACTAGTCAAGGCAATTTTTCCCCAAATTCTGCCTTTGTTGGGAATTTTTGAATTGGGTCATTACGGTGGTATCAAAGCATGATCTTAGAACCTTTTAGGAGTCTATATTCATGTTTCCATATGATTACCTTCCTCCATTAGATACTGAGACTGGATACATTAACAATGAAAGGGAAGGAAGTGGAGAAGTTAGTTCTTTTTACGAGGAGATTATGGAAAAACTAGGACTGAGAGATACGGATGACAAAAAAATTAATGAGGACCTTAAGACAGTCATTAATTTGGCTCTTGAAGGGATTTCCAAACATTTTGTGCAAGGATTCGAATTTTTAGTTATCCAACTTGGGGGCAAGTCAACACCCGGGAGTAGTAGTAGTTCACCTCATGTTGAGAAGAAGACCAGTGAGGAAGCCATTTTTTCAAAGACTGGACCTCATAACCGACCCCGTGAGTTCAAGAATCAGAATGGACCTGCAATACCTAAGTTTTTAGATTCCAAAGAAGGCCCTTACACTACTTATGATGTGAGGGGAGCATCAAATGATTGGCAGCAACTAAGTGATGAATGTAGGAACGTCCTACCTTTCGATCACTTCATTAGAGCCTCTCTTCAGTTTAAGCAAGGAGGAAGTGGGAATAGGGCACCTCCTCTTAATCATGAATTAAAATACACCATGGGAAAAGTAACTATTCCTTCCTTTTATGGCTCCCCACAAATATTTGTTAGTGCTTGGTTGCAAAAATTAAGTGTGTATTTTTAGTTAAATCCTATGGTTGAAGAAGATGCATTAAAAATGGCCATTTTAAATCTTGAAGGGGAAGCTAGTGATTGGTGGTTCCATGGTCTTAGAACCTTAGTACATTATCATATTTTATCTTATGAAGCTTTCTCCACTGCATTAATGGAGAGGTTTGAGAGGAAAGACCTCGAACTTCCTTTAAAGGAACTAGCACAGTTGAAGCAAGTTGGAACTCCTGAAGCATATATGTTAGAATTTGAAAATATTTTAGCAATAGCTTCTGATGTATCTATGGCTAGGTTGGTTTTGTTGTTTACTGAAGGATTGACAGAACCTTTGAGAGGTCTCGTGAAATCCCACAAGGCAGCTACATTGAAGGATGCCATGAATTTGACAAGAGATTTACAGAATGTGTTGCCAAGAACCAAATACCCCCCAAGCCTAATTTCCCTTCCAAATTCAAGGAAGGTAAGAAACCATGGCAAAAGGAATCCTTTTCCAAAGGAAATGAAGGAGGATCAAGCAAAGAAGAACTTAGAAGAAAGAAGTTATGTTTCACATGCCAACAACCTTGGGTTTCGGGACATAAGTGTGCAAAGGGGAAGGCACACTACATTGAAGTTTTGTCTAAAGATGATGAAGAGGGGGGGGAGGAGGAATCACAACTTGCAACCCAAGAAGAGGGGTATGAAACAGCAGAATAATAACAACCCGCTCCTGAGATAGGAAAAATCGTAGCACTCTCGAGGTGTACCTAGATTCCAGACCTTGAGGCTCCAAGGTAACATACAAGGCCAAAAGGTCACAGTTATAGTGGATGGAGGAGCCACTCATAACTTCATAGATGCAGCCATGGTGGAGAGGAGAAAGCCACAAGCTAAAGCTTTTGATGGTTTCACAGCCATCATTCCAAATAACAATTCTATGGACTGCACAAAATGGATTCCAAAGCTTCAAGTTACCATAGGAAATGATACTATCACTAACAATTTTTATGTAGTGAATGTGGCGGATACAAATGTGGTTTTGGGAGTATAATGGTTGTATTATTTATGGGATCATACAATGAACTATCAATTCCTTGAAATAAGGTTCAAAAATTTAGAAGGGAAACTCATCTTGTTGAGGGGAATGCACACTTACCCAAATCAAGCGTTGTCCTCTTGTACTATGAGGTCTATCTTGAGGTATGGAAACATAAAATGGGTTGTTGAATGTTTAATTACATCCTATAAACATCACTTTAATGTTTCCAAGCATCCTAAGGAGACAAAGCAGTTCTTGAGTAAATATGAGAGGGTTTTTGGAGACCTCCCCCCAGGAAGACCACCAGACAGAGGGGTGGAGCATATCATTGAGTTAGAGATGGGAACATAACCTATCAAAATGCAGCTCTATAGACACCCAAAAAGGATTCGATATGAGATGAGGAGGCCATTAAAGAACTTTCGGAGTTGGGTCTAATAAGGCCTAGTTCCAGTCCATATGCTTCTTCAATTCTTATGGTAAAGAAAAAGGATGAACTTTGAGGATGCGCATTGATTTTAGAGCCTTGAATAAGAAGACAGCGAAGAATAGATATCACATCCCAAGGATTTATGAGCTCATGGATGAGCTCCATGGAGCCAAGTTCTTCTCAAAGATTGACCTTAGATCCGGTTGTCATCAAATTTAAATGAGGGAAGAAGACACACCCAAGACTGATTTCATATGCCACTATGGTCACTTTGAGTTTGTTTCCATGCCCTTTGGCTTGACAAATGCACCTGCCACATTCCAATCATGCATGAACAATATCTTCCACAAGCAACTTCGTAAGTTTGTACTAGTTTTCTTTGATGACATTCTTATTTATAGAAAAACTTGGAAGGAACATTTTTATCATCTAGAAGAGGTATCAAAAATCATGCATGATCAATCTTTGTTTGCTAAGCTGTCAAAATGTGAGCTTGGTTTGACATAGCTTTTGTATCTTGGACACATCATTGGACAAGATGGTGTGAAGGTGGATATGAAGAAAATAAGAGCCATTATAGAATGACCCCATCCCAAAAGTCTCACTGAATTGAGAGAATTCATTGGAATTTGCACCTACTATTGAAAGTTTGTGAAGGGATTCTCCCAACTCACTTCACCTCTCACTGATTTGACAAAAAAATATGCTTTACAATGGCATGAAGGGGCTGAAAAAGATTTCCAAAGAATGAAAGAGGTAATAAGCAACTGTCATATTCTAGTCTTGCATGGTTTTTCTAAACCATTTGTCTTGGAATGTGATGCATCATGACCATGACCATGTAATAATAGGTGACACATCATTGGACAAGATGGTGTGAAGGTGGATATGAAGAAAATAAGAGCCGTTATAGAATGGCCCGTCCCTAAAGTCTCACTGAATTGAGAGGATTCATTGGAATTTGCACCTACTATAGAAATTTTGTGAAGGGATTCTCCCAACTCACTTCACCTCTCACTTATTTGACAAAAAAATATGCTTTACAATGGCATGAAGGGGCTGAAAAAGATTTCCAAAGAATGAAAGAGGTACTAAGCAACTGTCATATTCTAGCCTTGCATGGTTTTTCTAAACCATTTGTCTTGGAATGTGATGCATCATGACCATGACCATGTAATAATAGGTGACACATCATTGGACAAGATGGTGTGAAGGTGGATATGAAGAAAATAAGAGCCATTATAGAATGGCCCCATCCCAAAAGTCTCACTGAATTGAGAGGATTCATTGGAATTTGCACCTACTATAGAAAGTTTGTGAAGGGATTCTCCCAACTCACTTCACCTCTCACTGATTTGACAAAAAAAAATGCTTTACAATGGCATGAAGGGGCTGAAAACGATTTCCAAAGAATGAAAGAGGTAATAAGCAACTGTCATATTCTAGCCTTGCATGGTTTTTCTAAACCATTTGTCTTGGAATGTGATGCATCATGACCATGACCATGTAATAATAGGTGACCGTTATTACAATAGTTTTATATTATATTAATTTATAATTAAATATTATATTATTATATTGTTACATATTATATTATATTTTTATATTATTATAATAGTTTTTTGTATTATATTATTAAATTATTATATATTATATTATATCAATAATATTTTAATATCATTACAATTTTGTTATTTTTTTATTATCTTAGTTACTTGTGAATTTTAAATTTATTATTAAATATAAAAAATATATATATTAGTAAATTATAAATCAATGTATAAATTTAAGATCATCATTACTATATTTATTGTGAATGTACAAGAACTTAAACCTTTCATTATTATTTTCAACCCTTACTTTTTAACTCTACACTGACCCAACATATTTTATCAACTATTATTAATGAGAGAATAAATATTAAACTTCGTGCAACAAGACATATCTTAATATTTTATTAACGTGACATGGTTTTTTTAATATTTCCCTTAGGGGACACATTTTAGACCTCAAATTGACTCTAATTGCAACACTTGATATAGAAGCCAACCATCACCCTCTTAGATGTGTCCATGGAGGAAAGACTCCAACTCGTTAATATAGATCCTGAAGAGGGTCGACAAGAGGGGGCACCATTGCTTTACCCCAATGGTACTATGGATGAAGTCAGAAAGGCCATGTTTCATCCTGCGGCAACCCACAAATGACTTTTACAATCTCATGATGGTAGCCAAGAGGGTCTAACATATGTCAATGTCCCATAGACTTTGGAATAATGCTTCCCTCATAGCTATCTCAAATGCTTTTCAGAAGTCTACAAAGCAACTATAAACTTTCAAAGAGTGACGATGAGAATCCTCAATGATGGCTCGAAGTGTGAAGATTTGTTCAGCTTCGTCTAGTAGTTTGAGCAGAAAACAGCTTGTCCTTTAGCCATAAGATGTCAACTTTCTAGCTCCTTAAAAAGGAAATAATGTAAGATTGTGGCGTAAAGCTCAGAGAATGTATGGCCCACCATGATAGACCGGTAATTGCTTGGATCTGAGCTACTCCCTGACTTGTGGATTGTTTGAATAACGTGTCTTGCCTAAGCAAGGGGGGAGTTAGAAGAGGATCAAATAGTACAATAAAAATATTAGAAAAGGAACAAGATGAGTAGGAGCAACAAGACAGAGAAACAAGAGGAAGCTCAAAACAAGCAACAAAGGAGCAAATATGCGAGAAGAAACTCACGGTCGTGGGGCACAAGACATGGACATAGACATAACTGCCACAAGCTCAAACGTTCCACTCACTGGCAGACATTTATCATTTAGGGAATTGGGGATAGGCTTGTACATGCCTTCCAGAGAAGAGTATGTATCCAAGTTAGGCTATTTTGTTTTTTACAATCAAAACAAGCAAATCGTGCAGAGAACACATAAGAAGTTAAAATTGTATGTACAACCAGGAATGCAATTAACTCTCGAGACACAGTAATCAAGGGCACAAATTAAGCTCCTGCGCTCATGGAGTCAGTGAATGTAGCTACTGTCATTTCTAATCAATGTAACATACAACAATTGAGTGATCATCTAGGTAAGGCCAGAAACAAAATTAGTCTCTTAGAAGATCAGATTTTGGAAGCTAAAAAGGAAAGAACACATTTTACAACCTAGTGAGAACTCGAAATAGTTCTCAATTTTTTATAGGTTGCATTTAATGCTTATTGTTACCCCTTCATCAAAAAATGGTGCTACTAGTAGTGCAGCATTTTTTTGGGGATAAAATTACAAGTTTTTGGAAACCGGTTTTTTTTTAATCTCGTAAAAAAGGAACGACTTTCATAAATAAATAATCAACAGTTTTTGTTTTGAAGTTATATACATATATATGTGTTAAAAAATAAAAATTCAAATATAAAATTAGTAAAGTAAAATAGACAATAATTAAAATAATTAAAACAAAATTTATATATATAGTAAGTATATATATATCTATATATATAAGAATAAATTTGAAAAAAAAAATTGAAATTTTCATTAATGAAAAAAAATATATTTAAAAAAGAAAATTATTATTTTGAAAAACTAAAATTTTATTATTTTTTCAAAAACCATATTAAGAAATTTTAAAATTTTAAAAAAAATACAAATCGAATAAACAATTTGAAAAACATTAAAATTTAAAAAATTAAAATAAAACTATTTAAAAGTTTAAAATATAATAAATAAATAAAAATTGACTACTTCTCCGGCACGTCCCTTTTCTTTCCCCGCCAACCCCTTCCCCTCCCTCACAGTGGGGAAAGGGCCACAAGGGAGGGGAGGAGCGTCGAGGGCAGAAGGGGTGGCGGGAGAGGAAGGGGGGTGTGGAGGATTGGAGGCGGTGGGAAGTAGTTAGTTTTTTTTAATTGTTATTTTAAATTTTTTAAAACTTTTGTTTTTATTTTTTATTTTTTTTTATTTGAATGTATTTTAAATGTTTAATGTTTTTTTTAATAAAAAAATTCATTTTTTTATTTTTATTTTATTTAAATGTCTTTTTAATTATACAAAAAAGATTAAAAATTAAAAGTTAAAACAGGGGAATTGATGGCCACGAATAGGAGAGGCCCTATTTTTCAAGGGCATGGTTTCAAAAATGGTGTGATGTTAACACTACTTTTCGTTTTAGTGGTCGATTTTAAGATTTTCCTATCAATAAAATTGGTTGTTAAGTCCATGCTTTCAAATAAGTTATAATTTTAGCCTTTAAAAAACCAATGTGCAGCGAGTAGCATTAGTTCTCTATTCAAGGGATGATTTTAACGCTATTGTTAACAACAATATGAGGTCTTAAGGCGATGGTTCTATTTTTAACCTTGAAACAAAAAAAAGTGTTATTGGTAACATCACTTTCCGATTTGAAGATTGATTTTGGTGTCTTTGACACACAAAATGGATATTTAGGGATACATATTTTGTTGTAAGTATATAGTTCTCGTCATGTTCTGTAATGTTTTAGAGTGGAATCAAAACATGAATATGATGCAGTATTCACAAAAAATGAAACCTCGGCTAACATAGCAAGAGACATCCAGGGTGACAAAGAGGCATTGATTGTCCATATAGAAAACTTAGAAGCTGAGAAAGAGACATTGTCAGCCCAAGAAGGGAGTTTACAGAATGAGAAGGATGCTTTACCAATAGAAGCAGAAGGATCCAAAGGAGAAAAGCGCAGTTTAGCTTAATTCCAAGCATGTGCCATTTCGTTGCAGCAAAAATACTTCCATATGCAGGAACAAGTCAGCGATTGGAAACTTTAGGAAGTACATAACATCGCAGCAAGGTTAAAAGTTGTAATAGAAGGCACCCAAAATCACGACAACGATATTGACAAGATTAAACAAAATTTGAACTACATAGTCACTTGGTAACAAGAAGTGACTGAAACCTCCTTGGATCTACAAGGAAAGAATACTCTGGGAAATGTTGCTCGACTATGCAACTATTTCCAACTGTAGTGGGATAACTTTACATAAAGAGATTTTTTCATCAATGGGAAAATGTGAAAAGGTAAATGTACGGATCACTAAGGTAACTAAGAAATGTCAACTCTCATCCCCATGCGACTTCAACAATCCTACACTAAAAAAACATAGGGTAGTTGAACTGAGAAAGATCAAAGAAGACAAGGATGTAGTCATCATAGGAATCTCACATGGTACTCTCCATATTTTATAGAGCCAATTTGAGATTCCCATGCACAAATTACCTCTAGTGATAATATGCAATACATCCGCTACTAAGGGGATGCTTAGAATAAACGAGGAAACAGTGACACGTGAGGTTTCGTCACGGTTCCTTAAACCACATCGGCTTGATATAATTACATATGACTTTGAACCGTTAAATCCGTTTAAGACTTCAATAGAGGGTGCCCCTCAATAAAATGATGTAATATAAAATTACCTTTATTTCTTTTAAGTGAAAAGTATACTCAAAAGTGACCAATTTCTAGGAACCTCAAAATTCATAACTAACCAAGAAGAATTTGAAGATTCACTTGGGAAGTATTTTATAAAGGTTATAAAACAAATCAATGGAGGAAGGGGTACTTTTGGCTGATGGATTTTGCTAATCATTTTTTGTAAGAAATATTTCATGTTAATGAAAAGGAAAATCCATTGGGCTAGAAATTTACATAGGAATATTGGTGTTGTGGATGAATGTTGTTGAACTATTTCACTCTTTATCTCAGGTGTATATGCAGTAAGATTATTATGTATTTCTAGTGGGGTATTCCTAGAGTCTTTTGTTTTTGTTGCTTATGTATATTTTTGTGTTGTATTTGTTGTCTACAAGTTGTGGGTGCATAATGTTATGGTACTAAGATTGTTCTAATGTTCAATTGTTGATTTTGATATTGTTATTCATGTATGAAATATAACTAACTGATTTTGGAATATGTATGTCAATGTTACTCCACTACTCATGCGTTTAAATCTTATTCCTAGCTAGGATAGGTTAGTATAGTTGTATGACTACATTCTAGATTAATTCATATTGCATTTCATCTCTTAAAATAAAATAAAAACCATAAATAATGATTTTGGTCTCAACCAATAAAACCCCAAAACCAGTGAACGGTAGTTAGGTCAAAATCTAGACAGGTTTCCTACCCCAAATGGTGTAAGGTCTATTGGAACTTTCTACCTGGGATATCGTAAGGAAATTTCCGAGCATCAATGGAGTGGAACCATGTTATAATCCATTATGCTGAAGGAATTGGGTAAGAATTCATTTTCAATCATGGCTAAATGCATTATGGATTGATACCCACAAGGGTTATGTAAAAGGTAGTAAGCCTCATTATTTGTTAAGGCACTCATGTTTATAACTAGTCATGCTATGTTACGTTGTTATTGCAAGTTATGTTATGCTTTGTAGGCTATGAAACAATAACCAAATAATGTAATGTTGTTAAAATTGAAAATGGCATCCAAGTTACTCTCATGTGAGGCTGAAGTGTTATTGATATAGGAAGAATATAGAGTTACGAAAGTATCCAATGGCCTCCTTACATGTGTTGACATTTAGTACTATAACCTTCTTAGCCGCACTAAAGAGCACCATGAAGATAGAAATGGTAGATCCCCGGTGTTATGTGAGGAAGAAGGTGTTCAAATGGTCAACGAGTTAAAGATATGGTTGGATAATATTTTGAAGCATTGGCTCAACCAACGTCGTATGGTGGAAATAAATAGAATGACTATATGGTGTGCTCTATGACAAAGGAGTTGAAATCAAAATTAAAAAATAATTAACTAAACTAAATAAACCAATTAACAATAAGTAAATAATGAACTAAATGAATTAGTAAACTAATTAAACCTCCCTCGCTTTAATAACTTAAGCATGAGGGGTACTAGAGAAGCACCTTGCAAAACCAATGAACTAATTCACCTAAAATATTAAATGTGATCAAAAGCGTGTGTAAATGTATGTGTATTGGCACGTGTGCTTTATTGCATCAATATTATGCATGTTGATATGTTTATTTCCATTGCAAATTATTTGTTGAAGTGATCATGTTGCTAATAATTTTTTGCAAGTTGTTGTGTTTGCAATGAAAAGAAGTATACATGAGTAGTCATGTGTATACGACTATAGGAAGGCTCTATCAAGATAGAGCGAAGCTAAAGAATGAATCCTTGGGTATGGTTGTAACAGTGGATGCTAAAAGATGGAGAGTATTAAAAGGAAGAAAGTCACCACCTTGACAATGGACTCGTGTTGTCTTGATGGCCATGAATACACTCTCTTATGTTTGAAATCCCTTGGCTAGGATGGATCATTCGAGGAACTGTATAGCAGCCAAGGGAATGCCTAATCCTACAAAGGTGAGTGCATGAAGGAAAAGAGACATTGTATAAATTTAAATAATGGGAAAGAGAATCAAATGGGCATGGGTGTGTCAAAAGAGGGCAGTGAACTAAACCTTGCCTAGGAAGCCAAGTGAAGAACTCAAATGTGTGTGTCCAAAGAAGACAATAAGCTAAATGTTTCCTATGGAAAACATTTGAAATGAACAAATGCACAAATAGAAGTACTTTATGTGCATTTTGTTTTCTTATATATATATTAGTTGTGTTTTTGAGATTTATGATGAAGGAATTATTTATCCATAAATAGCTATAATGTGTATATTAAGTTTGTTGTTCAATTTAAGTATTGTATACATCTCAAGGATGAAGATAGGCATATAGACTTATGATAGTTCAACGAGTGTAGCTACATATAAAGCATGCTATCGAGGACTACTAAGGGGAAAGGTGGAGGAATGTAGCATCCATGTTCCCCGGCTTGTAGTGTACTTGTAATTATAAATGTAATACGGTAGGGATCCAAGTATATGTAAATGAACAATGTTATTAATTGTTAATAAAATTTATTTGGTTGCGGATGAGGAGATAACATTAAGGGGAACTATGAATCCATCATAGAGAAAGGTGTGAGAGGGGCTTAGAATCTTAGTAGCCTTAACCTTATCATTTACCAAGTCTTGGACCCATGTGCGTTTTATTATAATATTTGGTATATAACTTTATGATTCAAAAAAAGGCACACATTTTTCTCTTATTTTCATAAGATTAAATGAACATATGCTTTCTGTTTAAAAAAAATTAAGAGAAGTCATCTAATTGAAATAATAAACCATTCCAATAAATTAGGGTTTCTTGTCCATAAGGCCAGTAACCAACTTGACTTGCATTTTCCATGCCATGCCATAGCCTGCCCACAACAAACTAATGAATCTCTAAATTCTTTCGAGACAACCGATTGCAATTGAGCTAGTCCAAACTGTTGTGAAAAACCCTTCTCTCTATACATCGTTTTTCAGTATAGGAAGACATTCGGATGCAAATAGATGCCTTGTCAGTGAAGAGTAGTTTCAGGTATATATAGGAAACAAAAATTTAAGAAAAAAAAACTGCTCCATGGCAAATATAATTGTGGTGCAGCAGAACAAAGCCAGATTTCAAATGAGGAACGACAAAAGCATTATGTATTCTAAATCATTTAGTTATCCAACCATGGTCACACAATTGAATTATACTTGCATAATAGAGCTTTATAATCTCCGGCACCATGTCTTCATAGCTTTCCTAATCAAACATCTATCATAAAAAACATTGAAACCATTATATGCCCTTGCAAAAATCAGAGACGTATCCAAGTAGAAGCGTGTGCAATAAGATTTCCAATTTAATAATGCAAATATAGAAAACAAGTTCATAATTACTCGAATAAATAATTCAAGTCCAAATAGCACCAGGGGGTTACTTTAATCAATGTTATCAATGTTGTTGAAAATTTGGCTAGTCCTGTGGTAACAGATATCTGGTTAGAAATCTCGTCATAGGCACACTCGTCTAGACGTTAAGCCAACAGGTTTACTAGAGATACCATCCATGAACTCTCCACAAATTTTCCTTGGAAAAAAATAATAATAATAATTCAAGCCCAAATAATAGTGATTAAAATAAATAAAGATTAACAAGTTGCTAAACACAGCCAAATACACACAATATATATATACATTGTGTGTGTTTGGCTCTGTTTAGGAACTTGTTAATATATATATATATATATGAAAACTTTCAAAACCAAGTGAATATATACATTGTTGGTTGTGGAGCCTGATTTTCCAGATTCAGAGATGTTATTGTTTAGCCATGTTTGTACCCCAGTTTTACTGTACACTCGTCTCAGGTGGGGGGTGCAAAGAGACATCGTCCCCTCACGAGGGTCAAGGGGGCTCATCCCCCGGCAGGGGTTCAAGGGCAAAGCCCCCGAGAGAAATTTTTTGGATGTTTGTTGGCCAACAGTTTGCGGACCCATGGTATTGGGTGACCCATGGTATTTTCCCTAGTAATTCCCCTATAAAAAGAAAGCATTGTAATGTGGTTGTGTATTGTATTGTAGCATTGTAAAACAATCTGTGTGATTTTGTGAGAGGGCCAAGAGGAAGTGCAGCAGGGTTGCTGCAGGCTGTATCCCTTCATTTTTGTTGGATGGTATAATAATAAAGGACTGACAATTTCTGTGTGAACACAGCCCATTTGAGTGAACCACGTTATATCTGTGTCTCTTGTAATGTGATTAATATTTGCATCTTGTTTAATTATTTAATTCTTATTGCTCTGCGATCTTGTTTTTCTAGATAGCATGTGAAATACACAATGAAATCTTGTTTAATTATTTAATTCTTATTGCTCTGCGATCTTGTTTTTCTAACATGCATGATGGCATGTGAAATACACAATGAAATAATGATATTACAATACAAGCTCAACATGCTAAACAGAGCAGATGACGGTTTAATATTTTAACACTGAAACCCAAAAAAGATTTATTAGCTAGAATACAAGAACTACGTGATGTAGAGCAGGCCTTTGCCATGCTTAGATTCAGTTGGTGGTACTACGAAACTGGCCATCATTATCGTAAGGAAAGCATCAGCAAGGTTCCGGGCATTCAGAAAAGTCTTTAGGTGGTCGAGTGGCAGGAACCCATAGTAATTTCATTGTACGGAAAACCTGTCCCACCTGACGACAAAATATGAAACATTAGTATATCAGCATAATATAATGTTAAATAGAACGACGATGGTGAAGCTAAAATATAATGTTAAATAGTGGAAGAAAAACCACTAATAAATAAAATAATAGAAGAGCCCGAAATCTTTAGAGTTAGTATTCTAATGTTACCTTAAACAGCATAGCCATATTTACAATGTGGATCAACAGATGGACGCTAATGCCATCGTTGCACTCCAAAGTCCACAAGTTCATTTTGTTACGTCGTAAGGCTTTGATTAAATTATATGTCGCCTCTGCAAAGATGCCAGTGTATAAAATATATGAGTCTCTGCAAATATACTATAAGTAGCTAACTGCAAGACACCACTCTCTTCATCGGCCATCAATTTTTAAGTATAGAGATGATGGGCCCTTTGAAATGCCCCTTTGGTCTTAAATTATTCCCTGAATGATGAAGAGGCAAGTAAATCTGCTGCACACCATGCCAGATTTCTGACCCAAAAAATCTACAAAATATAATGAAATAATGTGGAGGGGCAAAGGCCCAGCAAAAGTACCAAATCCAACCCAAATCCTGGAACCGATGAGTAACAGATAAAAGAATAATCAATGGATTTATACAAAATTATCACTCAGGAAAGGTACATTATCGAAGATCTGGCCCCAAAGGATGATTCAGGGAACCAAAGTATACAATTCGCCTGGCGGTTACAGATTTTTTTGACTGCACACTCTACTTCATGTACAAAAAGCTGCAAATAAGTAACAAGTAACGACACGTGATCTGTAGCAACCACAAGAAGACCATTGTGTGGCAATCACAATGGGGCAAACTCAAGGCCCAATATAACACAAGGCATAGAGACACAATTTAGCAAAACCAGATACAATCATTGTGTGGCAATCACAATGGTGCAAACTCAAGGCCCAATATAACACAAGGCATAGAGACACAATTTAGCAAAACCAGATACAATCACAGTATTACATATTTTGTACAGTCAAGGGACGCATTGTAGTTGCCATGTAGAGAGCCCGCAGCAAGGTGACCAGCTTCGGCAATGTCTCTTCTCCAACTCCTTTCAGTTTCCAGGCAACATGGCCCAGGGAATCTTTACATGTTTCTCTATCATTGTGGACTAATACAGTCCTTTTAGACGTAGAAAAGCGGAACTTCCCAGGAATGACATGGCTAAATATCAATGTAAGTGATCCACCTTGACTAGATTCAATGACCTGAAAACCACAGATAGCCATAAAGACTTATATTTACTCCAATAAAACATCGTACAAGATTGTAAATCTGCATTTAATAACATTCAAACCTTTTCTTTGAAATGTGCATTTTACGCTTACCAACTCTTGGATGTCACTTATAGAAGACCATGCATCAAGTACAAAATAAGGCTCTGATATTACAGCCTCCTCTGAAACAGATCCAAACTGCACCAAATCTTCAACACAAAGAAATATATAGTCCGCCGTCAAGAAGAGTGACCGTGCAAACCATGCACTCTCTGTACATCCCATGCAATTATAAAAAAGTTGGCTCATTAGGACTGAAAGTCAGTTCACAATGACTAGAAGATTAAGCTACAACCAAAATTAGCAAATAAAATAAAAGAAGTAAACAAAATTACCACATTTTCATCATGAAGCAAACAAATATAATATTAAAAAAATTGTCCGACTAATTTTTCACACGGATCATCTTTAATCTTTCCTGGGATGAAAAACAAATTTGCAACCGTTAATCATAGTAGTTATTGGAACCTGTTTGCAAAAAGACTTCAAGAAAATCCAATCCACTCTGGACCCCATTATTGCACTTGGAACAGAATGGGAAAGGGATAAAATAAAAACTCCAAGAATATAAGGGATGCAGATAGGAAAGTTGAAGCATTTACTGAGATTCATGCATACGGTAGCAGCGTTAAGAGGCTAGAAGCTGTGGATCATAACCAAAACAGAGTTGGTAAGCAAAACCTTAAGAGCACAAGCCTCGTGTGCACTTGACCCAAAAAGTTACAACTGTAAAGAAGCACTCCTAAAAGTGCAAAAAATGTAGAACTTTCCCGACTTCCTCTATTTAGCTATCAATGATTCCATGTACCTCAGAATCCATTTTGATGTTGCAATTCATCTCTGTTTTATTGAAATAGGTTTCCACTTTTCAGGTTTTCATGCATGCCCAAGTTTGATTATCACCAACTACCATACAAGAACCCTTGGTTGCCCCCTGATTCTTTTTGTTAGGGTCCGAGAACACGTGTTAAGGATTTCCTTGGTATCAAACACGTCCTGAAGGGCTCCCCTTGGTTCCATCTCATATCCAGCGCCCTAAATGCATCAATCATGATGAGATCCTCGATGAATCACACCATTGATTGGTTTACAATAAAATGATCATTTGGTCTGCAAAGCTGACTACTAGCAAATGAACACGTAACAGTAGTATACCCATATATTGAACATCTAAAACATCTTGGAGGTCTTACACACTGCTTGCGCAAAGATTATTGCATTTAAAGAGCCTTACTGTATTGAATCATATTTCCCAGAACCTCCCCTAGATGAGTCTTCATCTGAGCTATCTATATACTAATTTCATTTTTCAAATTAGACCTACAATTATTCTGAGAATAACCCTACATATTATGAATGAGTTAATAGTCTTCCATCTTCAATCACTTTGGCTTCTTTGCAATCTCTTAATCAAATGTCTCTTTTTACACAAGCTTGTCTTGTGAACATTTGTTTTTTAGATTTTCTTGCTAATGCAAAAAAAATCTCTTCAATATTCAAGCTAATTGATCCAATTAATACATCTTAAAAGAAGTCAGTCTTAGTCAGACAATGAGTATACTTTCAGTCGAAGTATATTTTACTTTCTATTCTTCATGGGTTAATTTCTCTCGTGTTTGGTGATTCCCCCTCTAGCATACTTATGATTGGCACTAGCACTAGCTATTTCAAGGTTATATTGGCTGTTATTGCATATTTCTCTCTAGTGCACTTGTGTTGGGGCATCTAGTGCTGTCATTTTCTCTATTTATTGCAGGTTTTAGAGTTTTCTAGTGGATTCATTTTATCCTTCTCTCTCTCTCTCTTTTTTTATCTTAACAAGCATAGTGTTTGAGATAGTGGGAATCTAAGGTAGTTACAAATCGTTGACCAAGCCTTGGGGTTGGCTCTATCAACTAGACACTAAAAAATTCAACCTCCATCCTATCACCGTTCCATGTCCATCGTTAACCAAGTGATCAGGTCAACCTATCCATCTTAGATAGTTGACATGCAAGTTGTTAATCACCAAATGTTGGGCATAGGTTCCCCATAGAGTGTGGCACTTGACCCCCTATATGGTGGTGTATTACATATTGTTGATGTAGGGTTGGGTCTATTAGTTGTTATTGTACACCTATGTCTCCTATATATAGGAAGGAGATATTTTATTTTAGTAATCATTGTCTTGTGTACTTGGTACATTCTGCAAGGAGGTTCCTCCGTGAAAGAGGATTACTATTTATCTATGCTCTTCATTATTAAGGCATGGATTACTCTCTTCTTCTCTATTTGTGCTCTTTTTATCGTATTTTGGGGATTTGGTTGCATAACATTTGGTGTCGGAGCTCTTTCCTTGGGACTGGCTTTTGCAAAACGAGACATCTTGTCGTTTTCGCTACAACTTTTTTTCTATAAAGAAATCAAATATCAAGGTTAAAAACCCACTTTTAAAACAGACCGAGCTGTCTCCAGTCCAAAATTCAGACCCTGATCCATTACAAGGTCTGAGATATTTGTGAGGAACCTAAGGTTTTTTACTAGTCCAAAACCTAGTCTAAAACAGGGGTTCTAGGGAAAAAGGCCATATCTAAGGCTTCTGAGATCCAAATTAAGCGAGACCTATTGCATTCGAAAGAAGACAGACCAGCGCATCTGTGGTAATATTTTTAGCTGCAGAAACGAAATATTGGACACGTGGCATAATGTGCAAGTTCGCTCTTTTGGCATATTGTGCAAGTTCGCTCTTTTGGATAGGCCAAAAATAAGAAGTTTTGGGAGATTTGGAATAATTTTTTATTGGCACATCCAAATTAGGCCAGACCTGCATTGGAAAGTGGACACATCAAGCTACAACCAGCCAAAGTTCAGACCCAGAGGAGCCAAAATTCCAATTTTACCTCAGTTTCAAGTCAACCCTAAAACAGTCTTTCAATCAGGGTTTGAAAAAAGGTGTTCTATGAAAAACTGTTATATCCAGAGCATCCGATATCCAAATTGAGTGAGACATGTTGCATGGAAAATAAGACTGACCATTGTATCTGTGGTAGATTTTTCAGAGTCAGATTCAAAATATTGGACACTTGGCATACCATACAAGCTCGCTCTTCTGAATAGGCCAAAAATAAGAAGTGTTGGGAAAATTGCAATATAGTTTTACTGGAGCATCCCAATTAGGTCAGACCTATAGCATTGAAAAGAGGACACATCAGGCCACCACAAGCCGAAGTTGCAGAGCTAGAAGAGCTGAAATTTTAAATTTATCTTAGTTCAAGTCGAACATAAAACAATCTTCCAATCAAGGTTTGAAGGAGGAAAATCTATACTTCAAGCAGTGGTAGATCGCATAGAGCACCGACAAGCAGTCTCCAAATACTAAAGATGTCCAAAAATAGGATGAAACAAGAAGTAGATCAACATCATAGTCAAAGGAGTTTTGAAGAAGGAAAAATCATATAGGAACTTGAACAAATCATTGAAACAAAGACCAAACAACCACAAAATCAAGCTATTATTAAGTACCACATCAAGTGGAAGAAGTTACTAGCTAAAAATTCAACATGGAAAGACAATGCCTCTATACAAATGCATCCACAACTACCCAAGGAGAGGGTCATGTTAAGCCCTAATTGTTAGGCACAATTCCCCCCTATAGTGTGGCACTTTACCCTTTATATGGTAGTGTATTACATATTATTGACGTACACTCGGGTCTATTAGTTGTTATTGTACACCTATGTCTCCTATATATAGGAAGGAGATATTTTCATTTTAGTAATCATTTTATCTTGTCTTGTCTTGTGTACTTAGTACATTGTGTAAGGAAGTTCCTCCCTCGAAAAGGATTGCTATTTATCTATATTCTTCATTATTAAGGCATGGATTACTCTCTTCTTGTCTATTAATGTTCTTTTTATTCTATTTCTAGGACTTGGTTGCATAACACAAGTTGACACCTTCAATGATCTCACATTTGCCAATCAACCTCAAAGTAATTGCACAAATCCTCTTTCACCAAAAATAGGAGATTGACAAATTCTCATGGAGTATGAAAATATCATGCACCATAGAGTAGAGTATCTTCCTTCAGCCCGAGCGAGAGATGAAGCTACTTGTGGTTAGGGTTTGTTGAATTTTAGCATTAGTATGAATTCTTTAAAATTTTGCAGACTATAAAATAACAATAAACAAGTGCAGTAGAAACATCAACAACATCACACATACTGAACACGAGTTTTTCACGAAGAAACCTTTAAAGGACAAAAACCCCAAAAGCATTAGTGGTTCATCCTTTTAATGAGATGACTAAGTTTTGCAATCTCGGAATTCTAAGATGAATGTTTTTTAAGAATTTATCAACCCTAAATGGTTTGGACCATTTCAAACCCTAGCATAAATGCACCAGAAGTTTTCCACAAAAACAATTTCACAATAATTTACATAATAGGGGCTATTGCCTAGATTTCTTCTGTTGATGCCCAGAACTCCTTGTGGCTACCCGAGAGTTCTTCTTTGTCTACCCAAAGCTGTATCGAGCTGCCCATGATCAGATCTGCCATGCCCGAAATTGTTGAAGTCTGTGGTGTCTTCCTAAGAGTGAAACAGGACTGCCCATGAACTGTAGAACAATTTTGTGTCTGCCAAACAGGGTGCCCGAGGTCAAGTAGATATTGGAGGGGCTGCCTGAGATCAAGTAGATGTTGGACAGGCTGCACAAGAAGAGAAAAATGTTGCCTATAAAGTCTGCCCTGCTTCCCGGATATCAAACAGGCTGCCCAAGCCCTATCCAAGCCACGGTTGTAGCTGCCTGGAGCTGATAAACTGCTACCTGTGAATGATAAGGGCATCCTGTGAATGTTGTAGCTGTTAGGCGGGAGAAATGACCTACTCGAGGTTAGAGTAAGGTTGTCTGAGGTCTACTGAGATGATGAGCAGCTAGACCGGGATAAACTAAATCTGCCCAAGAGTATAACAGGTTGCTCGAACCAAAACTATAGCTGCCCGGAGTTCTCAGTAGCCTTCCGGAGACCTGTCTGTAGGTTTTATGCATGCCTGAGTGTGAAAGAAATCTGCCCAAGACTTGTTTACAGCCTGTCCGAGCTGAGAAGAGGCTTCTCTGAGTGATTTACAGGCTTCCCGTGAAGATTTGTGCAATAGGGTGAAACCCTAGATCATTTTTGTTGTTCACCGCAAGTAGAGAAGAGTGATGCCCTAGTTTTCTTAGGGTCACTACTGTTGAAGAGTGATGGAGATGCCTTAGCCGAAATCTAGAAGGCTGATATTTTAAGAGATAAACCCTAGTGGACTAGGGTTAGGTTGTAGATGCCCTAGCAGCTAGGGTGTGGCTGTGGTAGGTGTAGATGCCCTAGCTAGACAGCCTCCATGCTAGGGCATAAACCAAAACAAAAAAATCTTCCTTCTCTTCTAGAGCCAATAAAAAACTTCTAGGAGCAGCTTGATGATGATAAGCAAGTGTGTGTAATAATGAAATGGATTGATCTTCTTTTTAGCCTTTGAATCACTTGGATGTGAACCAAAATAATAATATTTTATTCTTTTATCTTTTTTACTTTTACCTTTAGTGGTACTAAAAGTCTTTTTGCACTTTCACTTTGACTCCTTAGTGGTCCAAGGGTCCTTATGTATTTTGACTTTTACCTTTAGCCTTTTTCAAGTTCCATGTGGTCAAAGGATCCTTCATCCCCACTCAAAGTACATCATCATAAATAGAGAGAATTCCTAATGCTTTTATCTCACACTCCTTGTGCCACCAAGATCGGGTGCTAGGTGTCTTAACCAAGGGTAGCTAAACCTTAGAGAAGATCATAAATCCCACAGATCGAGGTAAGGAGTATCTCACATGCCCAGACTTGGTCTAGGACTTATAGTGATGTCCTAGTAACTGACCAGGTGCCTCGACCATAGGCTGCATAATTTCAACCAAGGTCAAATACTTGGTAACAGACCAAGCGCCTCCATTCTCCCGGAAAATGGCCCTCATCCTTAGGCCGAGTCCCCCAGTGCTAGATTGGTTCATCTTCTTGGTAACTGACCAAGTGTCTCCATTCAAAGAATGGCCACTCAGCTCTAGCCTGAGTTCCCCAGTGTTGGACTGGTTCCACATCCTGGTCCTTGACCAGATGTCCCCATTCAACAGAATGGCTACTCAACTCAAGGTTGAGTTCCCCCAGTGCTAGACTGGTTCCACACCCTAGTCCTTGACCAAATGTCCCCATTCTCCTAAGAGAATTGCTCTCGATGTTGCTCTGCAAAAATCAACAAGATTACCCATCCTGTGAAGACAAAATGCCCGCGAGACAGGCTGACTGTGAATTGAAACAACCTGCTCATATGTGAATAATGTTGCCCGAGTTCTGTCCGAGATCTCAGAGTTGTTGCCCATGATGAGGATGATGCTGTAGGGTGATGCCCTAGCCATGCTTCTCTTCTTCTCCTGCTAGCCATGAATAGAGGGAGCGATACCCTAGTTGTTTAGGGTAGTTGTTGTTGACCATGAGTGGAAGGAGTGAAGCCCTAGCTAGTAAGCCACCATGCTAGGGCACAAGACAATAAGAAGAGTAACCAAATGTATATCCTTCACTAAGATCAGCGAAGTCTTCAAGTGTGTGTGAAAATGAATTGCAAGTGACCTTTGTGGACCTTACAAATAAGAATAAAAATAATAGGGTTTTATTCTTTTACCATTTTGACTTTATTTTTAGTGTCACCAAAGACCTTGTGTTTTTACTTTGACTTCATGCCCACTCAAAATACATCATCATAAATAGGGAGAATTGCTAATGTTTTTATCTAGAACTCCTTGTGCCACCAAGATCGAGTACTAGGTGTCTTAACCAAGGGTAGCTAATCCCTGGAGAAGATCACAAAGCCCACAGATTAAGGGTAGGAGTGCCTCACATGCCCAGACCTGGTATAGGGCTTATAGTGATGTCCTGGTAACTGACCAGGTGCCTCATCCCTAGGCTACATCAATTGACTTAATGTCAAATACTTGGTAACTAACCCAGCGCCTCCATTCTCCCAAAGAATGGCCCTCAACCCTAGGCTGAGTCGCTCAGTCCTAGACTGGTTCATCTTCCTGGTAACTGACCAAGTGCTTCCATTCAACGAATAGCCACTCAACTCTAGGCTGAGTTCCCCCAGTGCTGGACTGGTTCCACTTCTTGGTAACTGACCGAGTGCCTCCATTCAAAGAATGGTCACTCAGCTCAAGGTTGAGTTCCCCCAATGTTGGATTGGTTCCACTTCCTGGTAACTGACCCGGTGTCGCCATTCAAAGAATGGCCACTCAGCTCAAGCCTGAGTTCCCCCAGTTCTGGACTAGTTCCACTTCTTGGTAAAAGACCAGGTGTCTCCATTCTCCAAGAGAATGGCTCTCGATGTTGCTTTAAGGAAAATCAACAATATTGACAGTGGAGCTTCTAGTCATATGACTGGACCTAAGAGATTCTTCAAGGACTTGCAGGAGTGTGGACAAGGTATCCACATTGAGCTTGATGATGATGCGCGGTATTAGGCGCAAAGAGTTGGCACTGTTTCATTTCAGAGGGAGTCTGGCAAACCCCTCATCTTTGCTGATGTGTTATATGTTTCAGGGTTGACTAAGAACCTCATATCTGTCTCCACTCTAGAGGACAAGGGATTTTAGTTCAAATTCCAAGACCATAGTGTGTATCAGGCCCAAGGGGTCAAATAGGAGCTTGGATCAGGTGATTGGGATCAAGAGCGGGAAAGTGTATATACTACATTTTGAACCTACAAAGGCTCTAGTGAGCATCGGCAACAGTTAGGGTGAGTTGTGGCATAGGAGGATGGCACACTTACACCATGGAGCACTAAGGCACTTGAGACACTAAGTCATTAGAGTTCCTCAGGTACAGGAGGAGAAGCATAACCACTGCAAGAGTTGTGCTATGGGGATGAACATTAAGAAGCCTTTCCCACAGAGTGAGCACAAGACTAAGGATCCCTTTGACTTAGTGCACTCGGATGTTTACGGGCCTATGAGTGTCCATTCTTTCAGTGGTTACAGTTACTGCGTGACCTTCATTGATGACTATTCCAGGAAGACCTGGATCTATTTCCTAGAGGCAAAGTCGAAGGTCTTTGAGAGGTTTCAAGAGTTCAAGACTCTCGTTGAGAACCAATCAGGAAGGAAGATCCCTGTTTTGAGAACGGGCAATGGGGGAGAGTACACCTCCACTAAGTTCTTGGGGTATTGTTTGGCAAAGGAGATCAAGGTGCACACCGTGCATCATACCCCACAGCAGATTGGAGTAGCAAACAGAAAGAACAGGACTATGATAGGAGTAGCCAAGGCCATGTTATTTGATCAGAGATTTCCACTATTCCTTTGGGCCGAGACATATAGGGCAGCAGTCTACATTCAAAACAGGTGTCCCCACACAACCTTGGGGAGGAAGACACTCGAGAAGGTCTTCACAGGCACTAGTCCAGATGTGAGTCACATTCGCATAGCAGTGTCTTCTATTGTCATGTTCATGCTGACACTAGGAAGAAGCTGGATACTTTTGGAGAGAAGGGGTTACTTGTTGGATACATTGAGACTTCGAAGACATACAGAGTATACATTCATGCTCGCAAGAGGATCATTGTAAGCAGAGATGTCTAGTTTGATGAGGACAGGACCTTGCATAGATCTCTGGACTTACCAGCAGAGGAGCAACCAGCACAAGTTTCGGGGGTCAAGTTGGAGAAGCCAAAAGTACAAGTACAGCTACAGACACAGGACACAGGTTCTGGTAGTCAGAGGAAGTCAGGTGGACAAGATCCTTCAATCATTGACTTGGAGGATGAGCTACAGCAGAAGACGGATATCCAACAGCCGCAGCAAGTAGACACTAGGCCAAGGCCTAAGTGGTTTAGGTCCACAGCTCAAGATTCCTGGCAGGTTAATCCTCCACAAAGCTCTATGAGGTGGAGCAAACCACCAGTGAGACTTAGTTATATGGCACTGATGACAGAGTTGATTAACTCTGAACTTTCCAGATTTGAGTAGGCTGCCAAGGCCTGAAGGTAAAAAGGTGGTGGGATCATCTACAAGGTAAAGCATGCAGCAAACGGAAACGTGGAGAAGTATAAGGCGTGCTTCGTGGAAAAGAGATTTTCACAAAATGAGGGTATTGACTATGAGGACACCTTCACCCTTGTAGCCAGGTATTCTTTTATTCGAACCATTATCTCTTTAGCAACAGAGATGGGTTGGCAAGTCCATCAGATGGACGTCAAGGCTGCCTTCCTCAACGGAGTGATAAAGGAGGAGGTATATATTGAGAATCCCGAGGGGTTTGATGTGGAGAACAGGGAGACGCATGTATGCAGGCTACACAAAGCTCTTTATGGGCTCAAGCAAGCACCTCGAGCATGGTACTCGAGGATAGACAGCTATCTACGAGAGATGGGAATTCAGCAGAGTGAGGCTGACTACAACCTGTACTTCTTGATCAGGTGAGGTGCCTCTCATACTGGTCTTATATGTAGATGATCTGTTTCTTACAGGAGATGAGAGGTCGATTAGAGACTGCAAGTCCAACCTTGCAGTTGAGTTTGAGATGAAAAACATTGGGTTGATGTATTACTTTCTACGCTTGGAGGTTTGGCAGAGAGATGAATGCTTATTCATTGGACAAGAGAAGTATGCAGTAGAGATCTTGAAGAGATTCGGGATGGAGGACTGCAAACCTATGACCATTCCTCTGGTTTCCAACTAGAGGAAGATTGATGCATCAGGGGCAGACGGATTAGATCTTACCTTGTATCATCAGCTTATCGAATTGCTTATGTATCTAGTCAACACACAGCCAAACATCAACTTTGCAGTCAACTCTTTGAGTCAGTTCTTGGTGAACCCTCGGAGAGTGCACTGGACATCTGTGAAGCACATACTTCGCTACATCAAAGGTAGAGTGGAGTATGGATTGGTTTATGAATGCAGGGGGAGTGTACAGTCAGCAGAATTCAAAGATGTCGATTGGGAAGGATGTGTAGAGGACAGGAAGAGTACTTCAGGTTGTTGTTTCAGCATTGGATCAGGGGTTGTCTCTTGGTTCAACAGGAAGCAAAAGTCAGTTTCATTGAGCTCGACAGAGGCTGAGTACATGGCAGCTAGCATGGTTGCTTGTGAGGGTATGTAGCTGACGAAGTTACTTTCAGGGTTATTCGAGTGTGAGCTAGAGGCTACAGTAGTTCACTGTGACAATCAGAGTGGCATCAGGCTATCTGAAAATCCAGTGTTCCATGACCACAGCAAACACATGGACATCAAGTACCACTTCTTGATAGATTGTGTCCACAGGGGAACCATTCAGTTGGATTACATACAGACAGATGAGCAAGTGGCAAACATTTTCACCAAGGCACTTTGCAGACACAGTTTTGTGAAGTTCAGGGATAAGTTGGGGTTGCTACAGAATCCCTTCCTCGTTAAGAGGGAGTGTTAGAAAGTGGCAACAAGGAAGGTCTTCCTGCATGCATGTGTCTTTGCATGCAGAAGACTTAAATCAAGAATCCAATTGTATTTAATTTACTTTTTCTAAGTTTACTTTGGAAAAAAAACTGATCTAATAATTAATTGACTTTATGAAAAAGTGAAATTAGGGTTTTTGCTTAGCATGAAGTTATAAAAGAAAGATCAATTGGTGGAGAGGACACAATTGCATTCCGACAAACACGGAGGAAAAGAAGTGTGAGAGAATGAATATTGGCGGAGAAGATGAAGGAGCAGTAATCTAGGAAGGAGGCCCTAATTTGTAGAGGAGAAAAACAAGAGGATCCGACAGAGGGACCATTAATTTTTCTGAGCAGCATCAAGAGCCATTCTCCTAGGAGAATGGGGCCACCTGGTCTGGGATCACGGTGAAGACTCAACCCAATGTTGAGTGACCATTCTATTGAATGGTAGATATTTGGTCTGGGACCACGATATAGACCCATCTCTGCCCTGGGTAGACTCAACCCATTATTGAGTGACCATTCTGCTGAATGGTAGATATCCGGTCTGGGACCACAATATAGACTCAGCTCTGCCCTAGGTAGACCCAACCCAGTGTTGAGTGACCACTATGTTGAATGGTAGACATCTGGTCCAGGACCACGATGTGGACCAGTCTAGTACTGGTAGACTCTGCTAGTTCTGAGTAGCCATTCTCTTGGAGAATGGAGGCACCTGGTCTGTTACCAAGAAGGAACTATAAGCCCTAGACTAGGTCTAGGCATGTGTGACACTCTGACCCTTGATCTATGGGATTTGTGTACTTTTCCAAGGATTAGCAACCCTTGGTTAAGTTACCCTAGGGCTTTTTTGGTAAAAGTCAAAAATACTTAAAAGACCTTTTTGGTAAGAAGGTAAAAGTGAAATTAGAAAAAGAATAAAATATTATTATTTTATCTTTTCTAATTTTGGTCCACTTACTGGTGACTAAAGGCTATAAAAGAAGATCAAGTCAACTCATTATTACACACACTTGCTCTCACATATACAGCTACTCAAGGTTGAAGAAAGAAGATTCTGTGATTGTGCCCTAGCATGGATGAGTCTAGCTAGGGCATCATCATCCCCCATTGAAGACAAACCCTAATCTAGGGTTTCTTATCTTTTCTATCTTAAGGGTTTTACCAAACCCTCATATTCAGCCAAGTTCAGATCTAGGGCAGCCATCGTTAGATCTAGGCAGCCAAGTTCAAATCTAGGGAAGCCACCTTCAAATCTTCAAATCCGAGCAACCATTCTTCAGATCTAGGGCAACCATCTTCAGATCTGGGCAGCCAAGTTCAGATCTTCAGATTTGGGCCGCCAAGTTCAAATCTAGGGCAGCCACCTTCAAATTTTCAAATCCGGGCAACCATTCTCTAGATCCGGGCAACCACAATTCAAATTCAAGCAACCACCTTCTTTACAGGCAGTCTTCTTTCCATTTTCGGGCAGATCTGTATTTTTGCGCAGATCTTATATTTTTGGGTAGATCTAAGATTTTTTAGCAGACTGTTGTTTGGACAGTACTGATATTTTCCAGTCAGATCTGGAAATTTCAGTTACTAGGGTTTGAAACCCTTGCTCTAATTTTTACTGAGAATATCTTACTGTAAATTGTGGTTTAACCTAGATTGGGGTTTGAGGAACTTTTTGAAGAATTTCCTAAGTCATTTCATTTACGAGATGAGCTACTAATGCTTTTGGGGGTTTTTGTCCTTTGAAGGTTTTCCCAGTGAAAAATTCGTGTCTATTGTGTTGATGTGATGAATGTGTTTTTACTGCACTTGTCATTTGTTATTTAAGTTGATCTGCAAATTTTTTAAGTATTTATGCTAATGCTAGAATTCAACAAGGACCATACAACAGGGAGGTCGTATAGTCGTACATCAGGCAGACCGCACATCCGTACAGCAGCAGGTCATATGGATCTGTACAACGGGTAGTGCAGATTCTATACAGACCATACAACAGCAATTCGTACAACTACTTTGGGAACCATGCCCACCTTCCAGGTTTTTTTTCAATGAATTTTGGGTGATTTGATTTTTGTCATCTAGAGCATAAATCGAAATTTTTGATATTGTAAAAGCTCCATATTTTCTTAATAAAAAATCCTCTCATACTGCTGCACCGGTTTTCCCATCTTGGGTTTTGTTCGAGGGTTTATAACCAAAAAGGTTGTCGTTTCTATTGATGTGATTGATGTTGTAAATGGTTCTCAATTATTTATATTCCGTTACATACTAGTAAAGAAGTACATATGTGTTTATTTCAGTAATCAAATTAAATATATCGTTTTAGCCCTAGTTGTGCTTTGAAAAGAAAATTTACACACCATTCAAAGAAATGGCATAACATAAATGATTTAATTAGAAAGCAAAAATAGCAAAAGGGTTAAATAAGAAAGACCTCATCCAACCTCCTCCAATGACATAGTTGACTTATTATGGAGCCCTTATTGTAGTAAAATTATCGATGTAATTTCCAGCAATATATATATATGGTAGAAAATGGAAGCCATAGTTACATGGAAACCCTTACAATTGCATTCACCTTCATAACATTCAACTAGGCTCAAAAAATGTGTTATATTAATCCAAAAATGAACAAAATGGAGCGAGCAAATATTTATATAGATTTGAGCACCATCTCCTTTACAATAAAATACTAATTAGTGGTTCCTAGACCCACAAATACAAGAAAAATACCAAAGCCATGACAAGCTCTCGAAGAAAAAAATTCCCAACAAAATAATAAAATATTGCAACAATCATGAAGTTGCCATGTCTCTACCTCAAGTAAAATGCCTCCGTTAATGAATCATCTTTGACCAAGTGCGAGGGCTTGATGTGCAACATGTCCTCTTCATCCAAAAGCCCCTCTTAAAATATCCTTAACACACAAATCTTAGCCATATGTACAAGGTGTTTTCCACCATGTGCATTCATTAATATTACTCTTCCCAAATAGCCAAAACACTAGCAAAAAAGGCAGGGCTTTCCTCAAAAAGGCTTGGTCAAAATGTAGCAAGGGTTTTAAGGCAACAAATAGGAAACCATCATAAGTCCCTCATTTTTTGTCAAACTTTACATTATGACCGTAATCATGAAATCTCACGACCATTTTGCATCTAATTGCATTGATCTAGCAACAATCTATGTAATTTGTTAAAAGATATATGCTCATAAGCTAGGAAACCTCTCCAATAAAGCTACCAAACTACTTTAAATGTGAATCACATAGATAACTGTGCAAGCAATGGTCCATTAGTTAATATAACAACTCAAACATAGGGTGAACTATGCCAGCAAGATGTGGGACACTCTATCATGCCAACCCATTTTGGAAAAAGGGAAAAACCTAAGTATGGCACAAATCAGCAAAAATTTAGTGAGCTATGTGGAAAAGTTACCATGAGAGGAATTACCTGCCTAAAACCATCTTGCTAGAACCCTAGGGCACGAGATTGACATTTGTCCAAGTTTAAGCCCAAATATCATGTGAGCTGCCCATAGAACTATTCATGAAAAAAGATAAGAAGAAGGAAGATAAAACTGCTCTACAACTTGAAATTGTCCCCTATGGAGTAGTTAGAACATCAGGCACCCACATGCATATCTGGGACAAGGAGCATTGAGGACTCCACAACTCCACCTTTCATAAGGACCTCACCTTTCTTTGTTCTAAAGACCATATTTGGGGCACAAGCTTCCCTCATATCAATGGTTCTTGGAAGGTGTTTCCTATAGAACAACATATTATTTAGCATTGCTAAGACCAATCCATTTTATAAAGAAATCTTTGATGTTGTCCTTGTTGGCACAACATACAAGGCCCCCTACCTATGATGAATTGTGATGGCCATGGCCAATCCTTCAAAAGGAAAATGTCAATATTTCTACTAGATTGGAAGACCTAAGACAAACATGAGAAGCCACTGGATGCATGGCAATCTCTAATGGTTGGACAAAATGGGAAGGGCACAATCCTCCTTAATTTCTTGGTAGAGTACTTATCTGATGTTATAAAGTCATAGTTTATAAGTGACTACTAAAATGATAATTATATAAAATACTTAGGTTACCAGGATGTGAATACAAATCCGAATACGAATACGAATCTGCCAGATTTTTGAAAAGCCAAGATCAGAATACGGCCAGGATATGTAAAGTACAAAAAATACAATAATATTTTTTATATTTTAAAAAACATATTTGAAGTTTATAATCAAAACCATTCATGAATCATGATATTTGGGGAATAATGCGTAGGCCAAAAGGTGTGGTCATTTTTTTCACCTTTTGGTAACTGTGTCATTTATTTCTGGTAGCTGTCATTTATTTCATGTAAAATAATTCGAAAGGGTCACTTGAAAATTTCCCTTATTCTATCTAGCATTGTAAACTTCCCCCAAGCAAGACATATCATGTCAAATGCCAAGGATTGGATCTATAAATCGCAAAAGGTATTGGACCTTGTCCCACCATGCATCATCAAAAATGATAGACTTGATGTTTGTCCCTTATCAGATGGTATTTTGTGATTTTTTGTCCCCTATCATCAAGAATGTGTCGCTTGTGTGCACATTCCTTTAATTAGTCAAAGTGTCCAATGCATGGTAGGTTTGGAGCATCAAAGAATGTGAATGTGTGCCTTTATAAAACCTTTTATTAATCACTTATTTTAAAGAGTTGTCTTTATGACTCTAGGAAAACACAATGATTTACAAAAGATAATTGATAGGATGCAATAAATTTAAAGAAAAGATAAACAATAGGATTCTATTACGAGGAGTTGACAAACCTAACACAAAGGAGTGGGATGAATGTAGCCATAACAAAACGCTAGATGAAAGAGGCTGACATTAATATAATGTTGAAATTTTACATAGGAAGTGTTTGTCCATTCATACCTTGGGGTGGACAAGGACACTTTAAATGTAGTCCCTAGCACTTTTAAAAGTGAGAATGACTTTATTTAATAAAGTGACTTTTTAAAGTGAGTTTGAGTCATTAATTATTTACAATGTGACTTTATGAGAATTAAAAAGGTGGGAGATTAATAAATTCTCATTTAACATTTAAAAGTGATTTAAATGCTTTTAATGAGAAAGTGAGATTTAACATGAGCCCTAGATCTCATTTAGTTTTCTTTTAATCTTGACCATTGGATTTGAGATGGTGGTTGCTCAAACAAAAAGGCTAGAGAAAGGCTCAACATAATTCATTGTTCACAATCCAAAGATAGAATTTTTGGAGAGGAGAGAGCAAGAGAAGAACACAAGGGTTTGAAGAGATTTCATTTCAAGAAATTGAGAGAGAGAGAGAGAAAAAGTTTGCACAAATTCCAAGGAAGAAAAGTATATTCTTTGCACATTTCCCAAGACAAACTTTTCAGCAGGCACAAATTCCGAGACCGTACCATACAATAGCATCGTTTTCGAGGAGAGGCTGTACAGTAGGTACAGACCATATGGTTATGTGCATGCACGAATTTTGAGGCAGTCGACCACGATTTTTTAGGTAGAAATTCATGTAGCTGTCAGCACGAATTTCAAGGTCCGTATAGCAGAGTTTGTTGATCGTGCAAACACACGTGTAGGCTATGCAGGCTGGAAATTTTGGGAATCCATCTAGCAGGTTTCAGAGTGATTCTGGCACGTTTTTCGAGGAAGAAAAAAGGAGGTAAGTACTGCTGTAATTTATTTATAAATTTGCCTGAAAATAAATTTTCTTCGGGGTTTTATCCTGGACCAAATTGGTCAAAAACACTGAGTCTAAAATTTCTGTGTTGGTAGTCATAAATTTCAAAGTAGGAAAAAGTAGGGTTGCCATTAATTTATGAGTTTGCTAAAGTTGAAATTATCTCATGTGTTTCATGTTTTTCAAGTTGAAAATTTTTTATTTTTATGAATATGCATATTGAGGTTTAGGCATTAAACCATATGCAATGAACTGAAACTGAAACTGGGTTGGAGTTACAAAATTTTTATGGTATCAGAGCTGTTTTGAAAGCTGAAAATTAAACTCAGAAAATAAATTTCAGACTTGGAGAAATAAGGGAAAACAGGGTTTTGAGAAGAAACAATTTCTTGTACTGATTTATAGTGATGGCTACGGGACTTAGACTAGAAGAAAGGTTGAATGGAGTAGTTAATTTTAGCGCGTGAAGGCTAGAATTGTATCGATATTGCAAGAGAATGAACTATGGGACATAGTGAACAATACTACTGCTCATCCTGTCACAATTCCTACAGTTGCAACCTAAGTCACTGCATTCGGCGATTTTTCACCTTAAAATTCGAAAATCGCCGAATTTTTGTGGAGGACGAATTATTCATTGAAAATCGCCAGATTTAAATATAAGTCAAAAAGAGTTTTAAATCGCTATATAATGGGTCGAATTTCTCAGATTCTGCGTAAATTCGTAACCAACGTCGTAATCCATACCAAAAATACCTCCGCGAGTATATAAATTGTGCAGCGGATGTCGTGCTCTGTGAGATTCCAGTATTGCTGGAGTATGAAGCCGAGCACAGTGAGTTGTGAAGCAATAGGGTTAGTCGGCCCTCAATTTCGAAGCAAGTGTTTCACGGGTTTACTTTTTTTACAACCACCGGCGTGAGAGTTAGTATTGATGACGTGAGGGCTCAAGATCTTGGTGGACGCTGAGTTTTGGACTAGATTGTTTAGAGGTTCATCGTTCATATAGCTTCTGAATTCTCTCGCCGCCTGATAGCCTTATAGCGTTTTATTATTTGGGAATTTAATATATAATTTTATTGAATCTTGAATCTTAAAATTAAATTACATTTCATATATTATCCTATAATTTTAAATATAATTAAATTAAATTAAATCACATAATTTTATAATTGCATATATTATATATATAATTTTAATTGCATATTAATTTTTATTAAAAAATTTATATATTTTTTTTATTTTCAAATTTAGACTATCGAATTTAATGCCGAATTTTATTACCAAAATTTATATTGTCGAATTTTTTGCGAACTTCAAGGTCGTCGAACTCAAACACAAATTCGAACCAGGTGACTTAGGTTGCAACCGATAAGGCCACATTTGATAAACAGGACATAAAAGCAAAAAGAACCATACTAGATGCCATTAAAGACCATATCATACCACATATTTATGGGAAAGACTATGCTCATCAAATGTGGACTACTTAGACAAGCCTTTACCAAAGTTCCAATGAAAACCGGAAAAGGGAGAGAGGGTATTAGGTGCAGAGTTGGTTCCCATAGTGTTGAATGATGTGACAAAACCATGGTCTGTTTTTGTTGAGTCCGTTCATCAAATGTGGACTGCTTTGACAAACCTTTATCAAAGTTCCAATGAAAACGAGAAAAGGGAGAGAGGGTTATTGGGTGCAGATTTGGTTTGCACAGCACTGAATGGCGTGACAAAACCATGGTCTGTTTTTGTTGAGTCTGTTGTTGCTCGTGAGCACATGCCTACATGGGATCGTCTTTGGGATGATTTTATACAAGAGGAGACCCGCTGGGGATATGTACATCTCACAGCAAGGAGGATGAGGAGAATGTGGCATTAGCAGCAAAGGGTAAGAAGAAGAGGTCCAAGAAGCGTTCCAAGGGTGGAACCAAGTAGCAGGATGGCGAGAAGAAGGACATGAGCAAAGTGAAATGCTTTGCTTGTTAGAAGTTTGGGTATTATGCTGGATAATTCCTAAACAAGAAGAAGAAGAAATAGCAGACAACAACGTCAACAGAGATTGATGAGTATATTGCTAGATTCAAGAAAAAAAAATCTCTCTTTGCTAGTGGTTGTAGAAAGAGAACATCATCCATCACCAGCAGGGATATTGAGGACCAGACAGAGCATTCTATGATAGTTGGGCATTCACTAAGTGCTTCTACTACTTCCTCCACATGCTTCTACTACTTCCTCCACATGGTATATTAATAGTGGAGCTTCGAGTCATATGACAGGTGTTCAAGACATGTTTAGTGAGATTTCAGAGACAGGCTTGGAGTTGGAGGTTGTATTGGGTGATGATACAGTGGTGAGAGCAGTTGGACGTGGGAAAATCCGCTTTGACAGAGAGTACATGGAGCCCATGTTAATAAGGGATGTCTTGTATGTCCCTAGGCTAAAGAAGAATCTTGTTTCAATTTCCACGATTGAGGACAGAGGCTTTGGGGTATATGACCTTGATGGGAAAGTGTATATCTTTCCCAAAGCAGGGGGACCATCTCCTTCATGTGCGATTGGAGTTAAATGCGAGAAACTGTACAAGCTTCTCTTTCAAGTGCTTCATGCATTGGCACACACACATAGCAGTAGTGAGTTGTGTGAGTTATGGCACAAGAGGATGGCCCACCTTCATCATTCAATTTTGAGAATGTTGAGAGACATGACTACAAGAAGCAGAGCAAAGTGGTGTATGCAAAGGGTGTGCTTTGGGAAAGTACACCAAGACTATTTTTCCGAGCAATGAAAATAGATCAGAGGGAGTGCTAGATTTGATTCATTCAGATTTGTGTGGTCCCATGTCTTTTGCCTCATTGACAGGTTTTGAGTACTACATCACGTTCATCGATGACTTTTCCAAGAAGACTTGGATCTATTTTCTGAGAAGCAAGAAGTCAGAGAAAGTCTTGCTTCGATTCCAAGAGTTCAAAGCTATTGTGGAGAACTAGACAAGAAAGAAGATCAAGGTGCTCAGATCAGATAATGGGGGTGAGTATATCTCCCATGCATTCAATGAGTTTACCAGACATGAGGGCATTAGGAGGCAGCTAACAATTCCCTACACTCCACAGCAGAATGGAGTGGTTGAAAGGAAGAACCGTATGATAGTGGGTGCAGTTAGAGCCATACTGCATGATCAAAATCTTCCTTTCTTTCTATGGGTTGAGGCCTATAGCACAACTATTTTTGTACCGAACAGGAATCCGCACCGTGCCTTGGGGTGCAAAATTCGTAAGAGATGTTCACTAAGAAGAACCCTAAGATAGGCCACTTCCGCATTTTTGGATGCCCTACATATTCCAATGTCCCTTCTAAGAAGAGGACAAAGTGGGACGCTACTGGAGAGACGGGTATCTGTGTTGGCTATGACAAGACTTCAAAGGTTTTATGCATATACCTTCATATATAAAAGAAAGTTGTGGTTAGGAGGGAGGTGAGATATGAGGAGGAGCAAGCCTTTAGAAAATCTCGAGAGTCAGAGGAGCGGGCCTTTAGGAAGTCTCAAGAGTCAAAGGAGGAGCAGCAGATTACTACTCCACAGATGACAGCATCACATAGTTCAGCGAATCAGCTCACATCGTCACAGGTCTCAGGAGTGGCTGGTCACAGGTTACAGGTTCATCAGTTTTAGGGACACAGTCCACAGGGACTTTTGGTATAGGGACAGATTAACGAATCACAGGGTCACAGGTATCACCTTCATGTGATTCGAGTACACATGGTTTAGGTTTAGGTTCACCAGGTACAGGACCTCAAACCACAGGTACTTCTTCAGGGAGACAGTCGTCTGATGAGGATGTAGAGGAGGGTTTGCCACGGGATGCTACTTCCAAAAAGAGAAAGCCAAGTTGGCGTAAGGAGCTTGTGAAGGAAGCAGAGAAGTCTATGGGGCCACCCAGGAGGGAGGTCAAAGAAAACAAGGCACTGGAGAGATTTTCCAGTTACTTGGCACATGTGACCAACTTGCGTGAGTCTGGACCTGCTACTTATGAGGAAGCATCTGTGCATCAGGTTTGGAGAGATGTGTGGGAGGTGGTTCCAAGACCAAAGGGGAAGTCAGTTGTGACTCCCAAGTGGCTCTATAAAATCAAGCATGTTGCAGATGGCAGCATCAAGAAGTACAAAACTCGGTCTGTAGCACGTGGGTTCTCACAGGTAAAGGGAGATTATGATAAGAGCTTTGCGTCAATTGCTAGATTTTCTTCAATCGGAACAGTGATCTCCATTGTTGAAGAGATGGGTTGAAGGATTCATTAGATGGATGTAAAGAACGCTTTCCTCAACGGTCTTCTACAGGAGGAGGTATATTTGGAGCAACCACTGGATTTTGAGATTCCTGAGAGGGAGTCTCGTGTGTGCAGGCTAAAAAAGGCATTGTATGGTCTGAAGAAAGCCACTCGAGCTTGGTACTCGAGGATTGATTCATATTTGCTTTTGATTGGGTTTCAAACGAGTGAGGTTGATCCCAACCTATACTTCATTGTGGTTGGAGATGATCCGCTCATTCTTCTGCTATATGTTGATGATTTGTTTATTACAGGAGGAGAGCACCTGATTGAAGCATGTAAGAAAGATCTTGCTTCGGAATTTGAGATGACAGACCTTGGGTTGATGCATTACTACTTGGGCATGGAGGTGTGGTAAGAGGATGGACATGTTTTCCTAGGCCAAGGAAAATGTGTTGCAAATGTTCTAAAGAGGCTTCGGATGGAGGAGTGCAGGCCCATGTCCACACCCATGATCACCAACTAGAAGAAGCTTCATGCTTCTGAGGGAGAGTTGGTGGATACTACTTTGTATCATCAGCTTATCGGTTCGTTGATGTATCTATTCAATACCAGACCAAATATGAGTTTTGCGGCGAACACTCTCAATCAGTTCATGGTGGAGCCCAGGAGAGTGCACTGGACAACTACAAAACACATTTTGAGATACCTTGTTGGGACTATAGACTATGGTCTGGACTACAGGAGGTCAGGTGGAGTGGGCTTGGTTGATTTCACAGATTTAGATTGGGCAGGCAACACTTCGAAACGAAAGAGCACTTCCAGTGGTTGTTTTGGTTTGGGCTCGACAATTGTATCGTGGTTCAGTCAAAAGCAAAAGTCTATTGCTTTGAGTTCTACAAAGGCCGAGTATATGGAAGTCAGTCAGGCTAGTTGCGAAGCATTGTAGCTTCACAAGTTGATGGTAGACTTATTAGGTCAGGAGTTGAGGCCTACTATTATTCATTGTGATAATCAAAGTTGCATCGGGCTCTCTGAGAATCTGGTGTTTCATCACAGGTCAAAGCATATTGAGATCAGATATCACTTCATCGGAGGATATGTTTAGAGAGGACTTGTAGAGTTGTAGAGTTGAAGAGGGAAGCATATTCATTTGAGAGACAAGATGGGGGTGGTGAAGAACACTTTACTTGGTAAGAGGGAGTGTTGAAAACTTGGGGTGGATAAAGACACTTTAAATGTGGTCCCTAGCACTTCTAAAAGTGAGAACAACTTTATTTAATAAAGTGAGTTTGAGTCATTAATTATTTAATAGGTGACTTTATGAGAATTAAAAAGGTGGGTGAGAAATAAATTCTCATTTCATATTTAAAAGTGATTTAAATGCTTTTAATGAAAAAATGAGATTTAACATGAGCCCTAAATCTCATTTAGTTTTCTTTTAATCTTGACCATTAGATTTGAGACGGTGGTTGCTCAAACAAAAAAGCTAGGGAAAGGCTCAACCTAATTCATTGTTCACATTCCAAAGAGAGAATTTTTGGCGAGAGAGCAAGAGAAGAACACAACGGTTTGAAGAGATTTCATTTCCAGAAATTGAGAGAGAAAAAAATTGCACAAATTCCAAGAAGGAAGAAGAGCAAATTTTTGCACATTTCCCAAGACAAACTTTTTAGCAGGCACAAATTTCGAGACTGTACCGTACAGCAACATAGTTTTCGAGGAGTGGTGGTACAGCAAATACAGACCATACAGTTACGTACATGAACAAATTTCAAGGTCCATGCACAATTTTCGAAGTAGAAATTCTTGTAGTTGTTAGCACAAATTTTGAGGTCCATACAGCAGAGTTTGTTGACCGCACGTGTGGAGGCCATACAGGTTGAAAATTTTGGGGATCCATACAACAGGTTTCAAAGTGATTCTGACATGTTTTTCGAGGAAGAAAAAAGGAGTAAGTACAGCTGTAATTTATTTATAAATTTGCCTGAAAATAAAATTTCTCTGTTGAACAGATTTTCCCTTTCAGGTTTTATCCTGGACCAAATTGGTCAAAAACACTAAGTCTAAAATTTCATGTGTTGGCTGTCATAAATTTCAGGGTAGGAAAAAGTAGGACTGCCATAAATTTCTGAGTTTGCTATAGTTGAAATTTTCTCGTGTTTCATGTTTTTCAAATTGAAAATTCTCTCTTGGAGCACCTCCACAAGTTCACGAGGGAGCTTGTTACCAATTGAAATGGCAGGCCTAGCCATCAGTAAGCATATGTGGGAAAAGTGACCACTGTCACCTCAGTGACTTATCCCTAACTACTTCGGAAGTCGAAACCTCCTAGCGGAGAGCCCTAATTCAACTCTGGAAAAGACACTAAACATCAAAGAATACCCCTTTCGAGGTTATTAGGGACCAGTGCCTCGTTGGACTCAAATCTTAAGAGTGGGAATGTTATGTTGATTATGGTTGAGACTAGTGATGATAAGAACTAGCAGCAAACCAACTATGTACCACCAAACAATAGTGTATGGCGGTGTATCAGTCTTATGTCAAGTATTCAAAGGTATGTTTCATAAGTAATACTGATGACCCAACAAGTACATTCAAGAAAACAAACCTGGTACTGTATTTACTAGGATAAACAAAAGCTTGTGCACACCAGTGTACCAGACATGGCATAGTAATGCTTATGACAGCAGTAGTAAAGCAACCATCTTATGAAACCAAACATTCACCAACCAATTATGTCCACCCAACTTCATACAATGTGTGCAAACAGGTATGTATGTTTCAGTCACGTATGACAATCATTAATGTCAAATCATCATATGAAATTTGATAATAAAATTATGGCAGCATTAGTATTAATTGTACCAACAGTGAGTATTCAGTACAGCATTAAAAGAAGTCAGTGTTATAAGAGACAATATCATTCACTAATGTAGTAAACCACATGGTATTATAAATCATCATCTTTATTCCATCACCCAACCATAGGTTTCAGACTTCAGTTAAGATAAAACATGGACAGCAGCATAATAATGGCGCTCAAGTAATTGATTATATGTGCACCTAGTTGAACTATCTCATATTCACAATGGTTAGCAAGATGTCTGTGTAATTATTGCAGACTAGGTATGTATGGCTAAGGAAGAGTACAGTCCACTAGCTTGTCAATAATCAACCAGCATTTGCATTATCATTAGACTACCCTTTGCTTGCTTCTGATGTAAGGGAGAGGTATGGAAGCAATAAGAGAAAGGGCTGCCACTGTAAAGGGCAGCCCTGTGGGATAAATGGGAGGTTGGGAGGCAGGCTGAGGGTAGTTAGGAGGGCTGCCTAGAGCAGCGAGGGCTAGAAAAAAGTGTAGGGGAGTGTAGCAATCCCAAAGGAGAAGCTAGCGAAGGTCTGGAAGGAGGAAAGGAGGGGTAGTGAAGTTCTCTAGGGTAGATTTTGAGGTCGTTTAAAGGAGCAGCGAAGGGTAAAGGAAGGGTAGCGAAGGTAGTAAGGGAGCTAGGAATGGCCTAGCGAAGTAGGAAAGAGGCTTCCAATGGAAGAGGGCCGCTCTTAGGGCAGCAGCGAAGGTATATAGGAGACCTTAGGGAGTGTTGCGAGGGTAAAAAGGAGCAGGCTGCTAGGGAAGCGAGACCTAGGGAGGACTAACAAAAGGCAGGGAAAACCTAAACTAACCTAACTAACCTAAAACCACTCTAAGAACTAACCCTAGTCTAGGTTCGTGAAAGAAGGAGAGAATGAAAACTAAGGGAAACCTACCCTAGCACAAGCCCTACCCAACCTAGGGCTTCTAGGGAGAATGGCTAGCCTAGTGAGGAAGAGTCCTAGGTCAAGCAACTAACCTAGAAAAAACTAAGGAGAAAACCTAAGGCACCCTCACAAAGAGACGTGTCGTTGTTGCTAAGGTGACAAGAAGGAAGGTAATGGGCTATCCTAGGGCAAAGTGCAGCTCTAGGGCTACCACTAAGACTCAAACATGCACATCCACCAGCATTCAAACAAAAAAGGTAAGAAGCTTGGCCTCTTTGTGCTCGTGTTTGTCCAACAAATCAAGGCATCACTAGAAGCAGAGATTCACCAAAGAATTACCAGAAAATAACTTGCATTAACCAAAAAACTTCCCCAAGAGGAGCGCATCCATCCAAAGAAACCCTAGCAAGGGTAAAACAAATGCATAGTGTATTATCCCATAAGTTTTGTCTTAAAAATGAAAAGGAGGAGATCTATTTATATGATCTCACGGTCACTTTTTAAAATATTTAGGCCTACATGCCTTAAAATAAATCAATTTGAAATTATAAAATGTCAACTTAAAATTAAAAGAAAACAATAATAAAATATGGACTAAGGTAGGCTCAAGGTAGGCTACCTGGGGTATTTGTATCCCCAGGTGTCAAAACATGCTCAAATAAGAGAATCACTCCGAACAAAAGGTTGGAGTGAGCCGGAGGGAGGCGTTATACCCCATCTAACCCCTAGAATGTTGTAAAATCCCTCAACGCCCTCTCAAAGCATGAAAAGGCCTAGCATGGAAGGTGCCTTTCCTCTGACGAAATAAGGCCAAAGAGAGCAGGGACCCACTAACTGAAGGGCCAAGAGGGTGTCTAAAGTGGCTGCAAATAAAGATGAGTGTTGTCTTGTAGCTGAAGCAGAGGCCACCAGAGCACGCAAATAGGATATAGAGCCGTGTGACTCAATGATCAACCCTTAGGGGCCCCGGACACCAACCCTAAGGTTAAAACTTAAAAACCCTATAAAGGGCAGTTAACAGTGCCATTAAGCCAAAGTACCCCTAAAGGAGGACCAAAGCGCCCAACCATGACGTGTGTTGGGTAAATTTATGAGTTGGCCCTCTTCAGGTCAAAAAAGTTGGCCCTCTCCCTGGGTACACCTAAAGGTGTGCTAGGCAAATTTCTGAGTTTGCTAAAGTTACAATTATCTCCTATGTTTCATGTTTTTCAAGTTAAAAATTTTTAATTTTTATGAACATGCATATTGGGGTTTGGGCATTAAACCATATGCAATGAACTGAAACTGAAACCGGGTTGGGGTTACAAAATTTTCAAATAAATAATAAATGTACTAGGGAAAGGCGTGCGTGTAAATGAAGACTATCTATGGCTACTGCGTCGGTGGATAAACAAAACACCGTACCCCCAGTGTTCATACTAGTTCCCATAAGTATATTGTTTCTCTTGTCACCATAAAAGACTAACAACAAGACGAGAGCACAATGGTTTTGTATGGCGATCAGGACGATACACAAGAGAGCAAGAGACCCAAAAAACTTTCAGGCCTTCAAAAAATCAAAAAAACCCATCATTCCTTTGATTTTGATCTTGGCATACTTTTCTTGGAGCACATCCACGAGTTCATGAGGGAGCTCAACAGAAATACGGTCTAGCAGTCGTGTAAAGAAGGGTTGTTTCACACCATTCCACATATTCAGCATGCCCTCGTCTGTCAACGGGCACTCACCTTGATTAACGACACGGTTATCAATGAGTAGGCGACTAACTGGAGGAGGAAGCTCATGGGGGCAACCGTCGCACAGATCTGTCTCCAGATTTTGGGATCCATGTTTCCTCCACAAGATCTGTTTCTCTTCCACATGATATGTTTCCAGATTTCAACAGAACCATACAGCTGGCGAAACTTGGTGGATCCGGATCCAGATCAAAACCGCAGATCCATGGATACTGGACCTAACCCCCACAGATCGGGTAATAAATACTTACATTGTAGCAGTAACACAACTACCTTGCCAATGATATAAAAGGGGATCAGCCTCATTGTCTCAAACGACTTCATTGTAATAAAAGCATATCTTTTACATGTGTCTGTTGAGACTGTTTCTAATCTTGTTTGTAAGCTTTCTTGTTTATTTAGAAAAATAGCATGGTATTAGTGGAGGAATGCCCTGAATCTTGTTTTCATTGAGGCCAAGAAATCCTCATTGTGAAGTCTTCATTAGGAAGTCCTAATCAATTCGCTGAACAAATACTTTATGGTATTGGACACTAGGATAGAATTTGTTGTGTAAAAACCAATAAACTCAGTTCCAATATACAAAGTGAAAACTATTATGTTAATTAAGCCACAGCCAAGAGATACTTGAACCAACAATTGAGCCACAGTTACTAACTATAAGTAAATTTCAAATATGGAATCAGAGCTAAATTTAGACCAGTTGATAATAAAGCCCAGCATTACATCAAGGTTCCATATATGGGAAAACTCTCGCATGCATGTGTTAACCTCCTATTCTTATGCCATCACCTAATGTTCTAATAGGCCAGAAAACGCACCTTTCTCAAGTAGCAGCATAGCATACAAGAATATGTTCAATCTGAGACCTCCAAGAACATGCTTCTCAAAAAGTTTAATTTGCACCTGTTCCCAGCTGTTTTGCATGTTCCAAACACATGCTAAGAAACACATAAAGGCCTTAATAAGGAATCAACAATGACTGCAAATAAGGAAGTGTAGCATATAGGCTAGAACAAAGAAAGCTAACCTCTGTAAAAACAAAACAGAACTTTGACTAGGTCTGCTCAGAAAGCATTGGTCCAGCATGTTAAACAGCTCTCTTGTTTTAACAATACTTCGTGTCAGAAACAAGTAAGATACAGCATGGCCAATACATACCCTGTTATACCAACAATTAAACAAAGCACCAAATCTAAACTTGAAAAAATGAGTTACAATTGAAAAAAAAACAAATGACAAACAATAATCACAATACCTTAGAGTCTGCAAGCCCAATCCAACAAGGATATCTTTTATATCTTGGAGTTTATGACTTCCCAAAACCTTAAAAGCAATGCCTGCAATTATCTTCAGTGTGAAGTTCAAGCAAAAAATGACATTATGTGATGAAACAGTTCATGAGTACAGAAAATTCAAAGTTTCAAACAGAAATCCTACACACATGCACACACATCAATCACGCCATAACACTAAACCAATGACTTACCAGACTGGCTTGGCCCTGAAGATGTAAGTATATATAGCTTGCTGTCGCTGCTCAACAGCAATGCCACTTCTCTGCAATCATTGGTTATCAAGGGTAATTAGAGAACTAATTCAGATATTCACTTACCATGTAATGAACCAATCCAGCACCTAAGACTTATGCTATAGGAAGATCATTTTGCTTTGATGCATCCTTGTCATCTACCAGTCTGCAATAAATGCATTTCAGCTCAAATAGAAAATGTGAAAAACAAAGGCCTTTGATGCAAGGAACAAAACCCAGAACAGCACTACTGTTCGAAGAGATGGCAAGCAGACTACACAACACATTGAGTGCTAGTTTAGACAATATCCCTTTACTTGGGACTTCCTTTTGTCAGATCTGATAGGGCATCTAAGAGGAATCCTTGCACAACAGGAGGAGATCTAATTAACAAAGAATCTCAGAAGGTCCTTCATTAACATAGGCTTGGAGATGCATCTAATAACATTGCATAATGTGAAGTTCTAATAAGAGGCTTTAAATTACACTTAGAAAAAGGTATCGAAAATCTCCAAGTCGAAGGAGAGTCTTTCTTGATCATTAATCTGGTTCAAGATCATAAGACATAACAAATCTTTTACTTTCTAATTATCCATGGACCATGAGGCACGCATTCATCTCAAAGACTTTGAGATCAACTAAATTTACTAATATTCTAAGGGGAAAGACTTCTTTGGTTAACAAAACAATGAAAACAGGGTGATCTTCCAATAAACCAGCTCCATAGCATTAACCATGGTAGTGATTGTTAGGATTTATAATCCTCCCTTGTCCAAACTGTTATATTATATTTTCCTAACTTAGGAGTCATTTAGTTATTATTGAGTCCACTAGTACCATTGGGTCCACTTGGCCTAATGGGGCCACATGTACCAGTCACTAGAGTGTGGAGAACACCGATGGAGGCTAACTGGAACTGACTGCACTTGCCTGCATCAGTTTAGGCACCTTCTAGACCAATCCCTACAATTCAAGAGCCATTGGGAGTCTCAGCACCAATTTCCTTCAGTTGTTGGCAGTTGGCAACTAGTTAAGCTTAGTTATCCTTCAGTTACATTCAATTAAATATCCTCCAGTTCAGTTAGCGCCAATCATGCATGGATACATGTGAGAAGGCGCGAGTTCTCACCTACCACTGCAATTAGACTGGTTTGATTGATTGTAACTGATTGAGAGACTGAATTAGACATCTGGAGTTAGTCAGTTGAACTCCGATAGTGATTTAGACACTTCTCGTTAGTTCTGCAGTCACATTGAGTTGGTAGATTCGAATTCATCTCTCATGATTCGAATTCTCCTTTATGTATTACCATTGTATACTGCTGGGATGTAATGAAGTTTATACTGTAATTATCTGAGCAATACTTGTCCATTTCCTGTGAGATTTGTTTTGTTCAATGTGTATTATTCATTCCTTTTCACTACAATATTTAAGAACCTAATTGCGCTCATTGCTTGAAGATCTAATGGCACAATAATTCTAATATGGTATCAGAGCCATCTCAGGCAAGCTTCAAGTCTGTCTACTCTCAATTGTACACCAGAAGCAGTTGGGTTTCCACAGAGGTCCCGCAAAGTGTGCCTTGCTTCCTCTGAATTATTCAGAGTGGCGATGCGGGCATGATGGACCCTGAAAAAGTGTACATGTCGAGAGGGAAGCATTGATTCTAACATAGTGCGAATGGTTTTGGTTTTGCAATGAATTTCTACAGGAGCTACATAGCTTGATTGAATATATTGTCTAATCAACAGGAGAATTAATGTTGATTGGAGGGCAGATATGCAGGTTTCCTTGGGCAAGCAAGGCTTGTTCAGGATGATAATGGGAAGGGAGGTTGAGCCCCATCATCCAGCTGAGAAAAACAAGTTTATGAACCGCTTAGATGAAGCTTTTGACTTTCTATGTACTCACATATCCAAAGACCTCCTCTTTCTCCTTGAAGGTTTGAGGACTCCCAAAGAAGCTTGGGAGAAGCTTGAAGTTTTGTTTGGAAAGCAAGATGAGCTCCGGGGACACTTTTTGGAGAACAAGTTGATAGCCTTACATCCCAGCAGTTTCGAGACCATACAGCAATTCTTTACAAAATTCAAGTCTCTTGCACTTCAATGCAGACAGTGCAGAATAGAAAGAAAGGATGAGCAACATGTGCTCTCCATACTTAGCAAACTAGGCTCTAAGTATTCTGTATTTGTCTCTATCTTCCATTCCGGAAGAGCGCTTCCATTCCCAATTGGAAGATGCCCTCACTTGATAGCTTTGCCGAGTCCTTAATACAAGAGCAAGAGAAGTTGGTCCAGATGGGAGTCCTCCAGACTTCCAAAGACCGAGCTCTCCTAGTGACAGACTCTACCAAAGCGCAAGCTAAAGGGAGGCATAAGGGGAAGGAGCCTAAAGCATCTGATTCGAAGCATAAAGAGAGTCAAAAGACATCCGAAGGAGCTTCGGGCTCCAAGAAGAAGAAAATGTTTGAAAAGAAAAAGTGTCCATATTGTATGAGGGGTTTTCATCGAAAAGACTCGTGCATGAAGAAGACCCTCAACCAATTGAAAACTCTCCTTGTACAAAACAATATTGCCCTTCCACAAGGTGCTGAGATGTTTGATGATGGAGAGCAGACTGAAGAACATAAGAGATGACATGCCTTGAAGGCAGGCCTCACTCCATCGAAGGCTTACTTGATAGATTTTGGAGCATCCAACCACATGGTTGCCTCCAGGGAATCCTTCATCACTTCCACTCTATCAGGAGGACCTAGCAGTCATATGGGAGATGACTCTGAAATCCCAGTTGTTGAGAAAGGTTCAAATAAAATCCAACATGCAAAGGTCAATAATGGACTCTATGTGCCCTCTCCTACAGCAAAGCAAATTGTTGAAGATGAAAAAGAGGAATCTTCCACACAGTCAAATTCGAATTGAAGAAAGTCTCCTTGGAGTGACTCCTCCTACTACTCCAAAAGTTTATGAGATCTCTGATATCTCATCTTCTCACATGGTTGATCCAAAAGAATACATTCGAATCTCTATTTTTGAAGAAAAACTCTCCTTCCATTCTATGCAAAAATTCTCCAATGATTGTTCTATTTTAAATTTTGTGCATAGTTTACCAATGATTGCTTCAGAAAATGATGAGAAATTTGATTTCTCTATCTCTAATGATGTTGCTGGTGTGCAGATAAGTAATACCATGGACATTTTGGAAATAATATCAGATTGTAGGAGTGATCCATTCACTCTCACTTCTTCCAACAAATTCCTACATGATTGCATGCACCAATACTCAAAATGTTGAAGAAGGAGAAAATTGTGCATCTACAATCTCGGTGGAGCACACTCTTGGATCTGATATGAACTTATTTGGATCTGATTTGATCTTATCTGGATTTGATCTGATCTTATTTTGTTCAGGTTTTAAACTTCAAGAGCTTTCAATAATGCTTGTAGCTAGCTGCTCTCATCAATTTTTGTGTGAAAAATCAAGTACTGCAAGTCTTCTTCAAAATTGCTGCTGGGGATTTGATATCATTCCACACTCTCAGATCTGCTATGAACTTATTTAGATCTGATATGATCTTATTTGGATGTGATATGATATTATTTTGTTCCAATTTTAAGTTCCAAGAGCTTTCAGTAATGCTTGTAGCTGCTCTCATCAATTTTGGTGTGAAAAATCAAGTACCGCAAGTCTCCTTCAAACTTGCTGCTGAGGATTTGATGTTAGTTTCCTCTTATGAGTTTACTGATATTTTATTTTGTGAATCATTGGTTATTTTTGAAGCTATATCTGATTATGGAGCTTAAGCATTCGCTCTCCACAGTCCCAGGGCTTCTCTACCTATCTATTTGATCACATGCTCATCTTCTCACAAAACTAGTAAAGGAGACATTCTGCATTCGTCTGGACACTTGCTCCTAACACTTGGGGCTGATTTTACCTCACATGGTTTGATGTTCAAGGCTGCAATACATCAGTTGCTTGGGTATTCCTCACATAGTTCGAATTCTCAAGCACTTTTGCTCTCTCATCAGTTGATTTCAGTTACTTTACATGGGTCCAGTTTTCATATAACAGGTGTCTATATTCCTGATTCAGTTGAGCACATTCTTCTCTTCCAAAGAGGAAGATTCCTCCAGACATAAACATTTAGTTTGGATTCAAAGGTTCACATGCACAGCTTCAGGTTGTTGCTGCACAGAAGAACCCGAATACTACATTACTATTGAATATTGCAGCAAAAAAAAATTGCAAGTTTTTAACTTGTATTTCCTGATTCTTGCTTATCTTGAGGGGGGGTTTTCACATGAGGTTTCCCCCTATTTCCTCAATTTATTAAGCAGCATTTTATATCTTTTAGATTGTATATGGGTGACTTTTGGCCTTGTTGCCAGGGCCCACAGATGTCCAAGTTGGGATTCAGGGGGGGTGTTAGGATTTATAATTCTCCCTTGTCCAAACTGTCTATTAGATCATATTTACCCAACTTAGGAGTCATTTAGTTATTATTGGGTCCACGAGTACCATTGGGTCCACTTGGCCTAATGGGGCCACATGTACCAGTCATTAGAGTGTGGGGAACACCGATAGAGGCTAACAGGAACTGACTGCACTTGCATGCATCAATTTAGGCGCCTCCTAAACCAATCCCTACATTTTAGGAGACATTAGGAGTGCCAGCACCAACCTCCTTCAGTTGTTGGCAGTTGGTAACTAGTTAAGCTTAGTTATGCTTCAGTTACATTCAGTTAGATATCCTCCAGTTCAGTTAGCGCCAGTTATGCATGGCTACATGTGGGAAGGTGCTAGTTCTCACCTACCTCTCACCTACCACTACAGTTAGACTGGTTTGATTGATTGTAACAGATTGGGAGACTGGATTAGACATCTGGAATTAGCCAGTTGAACTTCGATAGTGATTTAGACACTTCTAGTTAGCCATGCAGTCAGATTGAGTTGGTAGATTCGAATTCATCTCTCATGATTCAAATTCTCCTTTATGTATTACAATTGTATACTGCTAGGATGTAATGAAGTTTATACTGTAATTATCTGAGCAATACTTGTTTGTTTCCTGTGATATTTGGTTTTTTTCAGTGTGTATTATTCATTCATTTTCACTGCATAATAATTAAGAATCTGATTGCACTCATTGCTTGAAGATCTAATGGCACAATAATTCTAATAGTGATCCTGTTGAGGAACACTTCAACACAAATCTGATTATTGATCAATGTCAACCTTTCTTGCTCATTATCTAGTGCCCTCCTTATGCTCTAAGGATTGATCCTTATAGAATCTACTTATATCACTAAACTCATTAATTACATAAATTATGGCAATTTAGTTAACTTATCAACCACAACTAGTGCAGCAACATGTGGTTCTAATGTTGCACATTGGGTGGAGATTTTGGAACGGAGCTCGCTACTGGAGTCGAACCCTAGCTGCCGCCGCCCTGCCTTGAAGGGACTCGCTGGTGCTGGACTCGCCTCAGGCCGCCCTCATGGCTGCACCTGGGGGAGGGCTCTCCCCTCCTTCTGCTCCCCCTTCCGCTGAAGAAGCTTTCAAAAGACTGCTCAGATCTCCTGGATTCCAGCCGGTTGCCCCTTCCATCCCGAAGTTCATCAAGAAACTTGAGGCTGTGCCTGAAATCGACCTTCCATGTGAGCAACCCATCAAGATTGCTCTTGCTCTGGCTGAGAGAGGTTTGGTAGGCCAATTCATGGGGCTTTGGCCATCAACTAAAACTACAGACGACTAGATCCAAAGGAACTGGAGACCCCAGCTCAAAAACAGTGTAACCTGCTATCCCATGGGTCGTGGGTTCTTCATTTTTGAGTTCATAGCCAAAGAAGACCGTGACCTTATCTTCAGAAACGGTCCTTACTTCATGGGAACTCAAGGTCTGTACCTCAATAGATGGACTCCAGATTTCAATGCGGAAGTAGATGTACCGAAGGAAGTTCGAATGTGGGTAAGACTTCCAAACCTACCAATCCATTGCTGGAACACTCAAGCCTTGGAAAAAATCGGGAATGCTCTTGGGAGATACATTGACAAAGCTGAAAACAAAGGCCAATATTCATGTGCCAGAATATGCGTAGAGGTCGATCTTGAAGCTGGGCTTCCTGAGGTAGTCAAACTAAAAGTTGGTGATTGGCACCATTATCAAAAGCTTGATTATGAATAGATTCCTTTCAAATGTCGACACTGTCACGAACATGGACATTTTCAGAGAAATTGCCCCAAAATACAGGTTACTGAAGAAGGAGAAAGATGGCAAAAAGTCAAGAAAGGGAAAACAAACTCCAAAAATCAGGAAAAAAGGACTGGAGGGGAAATGCAAAATCAACCTTCAAGCTCAAATAAATCCCCCCAGGAAGCCACAAAAGAAACACCAATCGTCATTCCAAATGATGAGGAGCCGCAGAAAACCAGAGATCAAAAGGGTAAGGACCCAACCGATGCAAGCGCTGAAGGAAACCAGATGACAACGTAGACTAATAGAAAAGAGGCAGAGTCCCACTATGCAAATCCTTTGGAGCCGGGGGAAATACCCCAAATCAATCCAACATCGCTGATGGAAGCTGATGCCCCTGGCTCCTCCAAAGAAGCTAATGAAGATCCCTTACTGCTAGAAACGGATGAAGGAGCCTCATCAAGCAGTCTGCATACTATTCCCATCAAAAATCCAAGAGGGAGGAAATCTAAAAAGAAAAAAAGAGAAGAAGCAACATATCTAGCCGTCCTTGAGGGGTCTCAAAAAACCCTAAAAGGAATTATGCACACCAGATCTAAAAAAGGAACAGCTCCGGCCTTAAAAGAGGCCAATCCCATCTCCCATAGTCCCTAATGCGGTACATTTCCTGGAATTGCAGAGGTCTAGGCTCTACTCTCAAAGAAGAAGCAATGAAAGACCTGGTCCGTATCCATAAGCCTGAGATTCTGCTAGTCCAGGAAACAAAAATGGAGGAAACTACTATCCTCCAAGCCGGGAAAAAGTTCTGGAAAAAAGGTTCTGGGATTGGCAACAACTCCAGAGGTGCTTCTGGAGGAATAGCCACCTTTTGGGACTCCACCCTGTATGACATTGAAGCTGAGGAAAGAGCATTGCATTGGGTTTTCACAAAGCTCATCCACAAACCGTCTGGACGAACGGTAAGTCTGTTCAATCTCTATGTCCCTGTTTTGCATTCCGAAAAAAAAGACTGCTGGAATACTTTAGAGTCCTTTCTTAACTTGCAGCAAATCGAAAATATCATAGTAGCTCGAGATCTGAATGTCACCCTGGCTGCTAATGAGAAAAAAGGAGGCTCGCCGGTCAGAGATCCATCGAGGGAATGGGTCGAAGATATCATCCTCGGTTGGGATCTGATTGATATAAAGCCACTCAAAGGAAAGTTCACTTGGACGAATAAAAGAGTTGGACCCGGCCATGTTGCAGCCCGGCTTGATAGGTTCCTAGTCCACTCTTCTTTTCTCTCCATGGGCCTTTTAGCCTCTTCAAAAATCCTTCCCCACTGCACTTCCGATCATAAACCAATCCTCCTTGAGTTAGCTATTGAGGAAGACCTAGGCCCAATCCCCTTCCGATTTAGCCAGCTCTGGATCCAACATGATGATTTTTTGCAAACAGTAGCCAATTCCTGGAACGCCCAATCAAAAGGATCGCCGTCCTTCATCTGGGAAACAAAAATAAAGAGGCTCAAAATCGACTTGAAAGACTGGTCCAGACGCATTACTTCCCCAATCTCAAAAAGGGAGCAAGCTCAAGCTGAATTGGAATCGCATCAAACCCACATGGACTCCTCCCCTGCGTTAGACTACAATCTTAGAAAGGAAGAGTACCTTCAGAAAAATTACTTCTCAGCCTGCAGAATTGAAGAAGATTATTGGAGAAAAAAATCCCGAATCCTCTGGCTCCTTAGTGGGGACAAAAACACTAAGTATTTTCATAAACAAGCTGAGGCTCGGAAAAACTACAAAGCTGTTTCAGAAATAAACTTTGAAGGTGAGCTGATTAAAGACTTTGTTGGTATAAAGAAGGCTGCTATGGAAACTTTTAAAGAGCTCTTCACCGCTCCCATAGAGGATCCGATTGACATTTTTGCCCACCCTCTTGATCTTGTTCCCCACCTTATAAAAACTGAGGAAAACAACTTCTTTACAGCCCCAATCACCATGGATGAGGTCAAAGATGCCCTTTCAATTATGAAACCTGACAGTGCCCCTAGCCCGGACAGTTTCACAACTAGATTCTTCACTTGCTGCTAGTCAATAATAAAGTATGATCTCTTAAAAATGATTAGGTACTCGCAGAAGGTCAACAAACTGGGAGGAAGCACCAATTCTTCCTTCCTTGCTCTTATCCCGAAAGAAAAAGGTGCCACTACCTTCAATCGATTCCGACCCATCTCGCTGTGCAATACAGGATTATCCCGGAAAATCAAGGAGGATTCATCAAAGGCAGGAAAATCCTAGACAACATCATTCTTGTCCAAGAAGCAATTCATTCCAGCTTTCAACGAAACGAGAAAGGTATGGTCATTAAACTTGATTTAGCTAATGCTTTTGATTGTGTTAGGCATGACTTTCTGTTTGCAGTCATGACAAATTTTGGCTTCTCAACCGACTTTATAAGCTGGATCAAAGGCTGTGTAGGTGATCCTTGGATTGCCCCTCTGGTCAATGGAAGGCCAACAAGTTTCTTCAAAGCCTCTAGAGGCTTAAGGCAGGGTTGTCCACTGTCTCCTCTCCTCTATGCCATCCAAGCTTTTGTGCTCAGTTTTCAACTCAACCTTAGTCAGGAAATTCATCTGTTCGCGGGTCTAAGAATAGTGAACAATGTCAAGGACATAAACCATGCACAATTTGTTGATGACACGCAGCTGTTAGGGGGAGCATCCATCCATTCAGCTAAACATTTTAAAAAAGAGTTGGATTTATACAAAAAGGTTTCCGGAAGTAAAATAAACTTCCAGAAAAGCAAAATATTCAGCTGGAAGTGCTCACCCAGAGAACATCGGGACATCACTAGAACTCTTGGGATGGAAGGAACAATAAACTGGGATAGCTTCATTTATCTAGGCACCCCCATCTGCAAAGACAAAATCAGACCAGCAAAATGGGATCCCATATTAGACAAGCTCAAAGTCAAAATCCAAAGATGGAGTGCCAACTGGCTCAACATTGCAGGTAAAACTTATCTTATAAAAGTTGTGCTAAACAGCATGCCTATTTACCAAGCCTCTATTTTACTTGCCCCAGGTTCAATAGTTCCAAAGATTGAAGGGCTGCTCAGGAAATTCATTTGGGAAGGAGGCAAAGGGAATGAAAATTGACTCCATTTGGTCAGTTGGGAAAAGATCCAAAAACCCCGTAATGAAGGAGGTCTCCATGTGCGCAACTTACCTACCCAAAACCTGGCGTTAGGAGCTAAGCTTCTATGGCAAATGATCACAGGAAAAGAAAGCTGGAGCAAGAAAGTCCTTCGAAAAAAATACTTCCCGGGAACAAGAAAGAGGTGTCTGGATACGCAGCCCCTAGTTAGAAATGGCTCTCCAATTTACAAATTATGCATTAAAGCTTTAAACCCTTTCAAAAAGAATCTTTTCTGGATACCTGGGAATGGGAAATCAATCAACGTATGGGAAGATTCCATACTGGGAGAAACACCTCTAGGATTATGCAGGGAAGTCAGCAACATCAAAATTTGGCTGGTGGATAAAGGAGCCAACTCGTTATGGGATCTATCAGCATGGGAAAGAAACAACTGGAATGGCTAGGATCTAGGCCACTTCCCCCCTGAACTTAACACCGAAGCTGAAGCTCTAATTGGCCTTCTCCAAGGCAAATCTCCAATCAAAGAAGAAATCAAAGACAGAAGAGGTTGGGGAAACAACTCTGGAAATTACTCAACCTCAGAAGGTTACAAGCACATTCAAGCAATCCCTTATGCTGCTCCCAATCCGGTGGCCTGGAATTTTATATGGTCAAAAACCTTCATCCCAAAAATTGATATCTTCTGCTGGTCATTGGCCCACAAAAGCATCCTTACTAGAGATAACCTTAAGAAAAGAGGCATGGAAGGACCAACTCGCTGCCCTCTTTGCAAATGCAAGGAAGAAACTATGGACCACATCATGCTTGATTGTCATTTCTCCAAAGAGGTTTGGTTAAAGGCCATGAACCTAAATCTTGGCTTTAATCTCCCTCACACCACCCTGGATCTCTTCTCTAACTAGATGAATTTATCTCCGTTTCATTTGACCAAGAAAACAATGCTCCAAACTGCCTGGAATTGGCTCCCAAAAGCCATTTGCTGGAAAATTTGGATCGAGAGAAACAATAGAATTTTCAGGGACCAAGATTCTCAGCCCTCAAAAATTGCAGTCCAGGCTAGAGCAATTCTAGGGGAAGCGCTGGATAGCAACCTGTCTCTAAAAAACTCCTCTAATCTTCTACCCGAAGAGTTACATTGGTTAAGTATGATAGTCTCCAATCTTCAGAACCGAAACCTGACCAATCATCTACAGACTGCTCAATGGGAAATAAGGCTTGATGAACCTGATTTTATGAGATGGAAATCTACTCTGAATGAGCCGTGCCTCTTCTTCGACGATGCATCAAAGGGAAATCCAGGCATAGCTGGTGGTGGTGGCGTGATCCTTCAGGCCAATGGAAACGTGATCAGTAAATATTCTTGGGGACTCGACATTGATTCAAATAATGTAGCTGAATTCTGTGGGCTTTTGCAAGGTTTAAAAATCGCGCTGTCCAAAGGAATTGGTAAGCTCTCGGTCTTTGGGGATTCTCGACTGCTGATTAATGCCCTTATTAAAAAGAAGAATCCTTCTCATCTTAAACTTGGGCAAATCTACCAGAAAATCCTTCACCAAAGCAATAAATTCCAAGCCATTAGATTTTACCATGTGCTCCGTGGGCTGAACTCTCAAGCAGATAAAGAGGCCAACTGTGGGACACTGCTGGGCAGGGGCATCTTAAGTATAGATGGAAATGATCAAAGATGTGACACCCCTTAGCTGTTCAAGAATCATGATCTTTCTCCAACCAATACTATCGCTCTGCTTAAACACCTGTGAATCACGTATTACTCTGGTACCTGGCAGGAAATCTATGCCAAATCGCAGATTGTCAGCTCTTCTTGTGACCTTTAGCGACCTCCCTATCTGTTTCTTAAGAAACGCTGCTCTCATCCTTAGTTACAGCATCAACGTTAAAGGATCAGTGGAGATAAGTCCCTGCTCAGAAAATTGTGCGCTCAAGGTGATTTTACTCTGTCACTTCCAGCTCCGATCTGAGCCAAGAACTCCCAAAATGGACTCACATGGATCCTTAAGCTCTGGACCATCAGCTGATACAAGGCTCGAATCGTTGGAGGCCTCCTTGGGAAGACTCAGAGCTCGTTTAGACAACCATGATAAGCTGCTGCAAGATTCCAACAAGGCTGGAGAGCAATCATGGGATCTGCTCAACAAAGATTTGAGGAAGCTTTGTGAAGATCATTCTGCCTCTGCTGAGAACCTGGAGGATTTCAAGGAAGAAACACGCACAAGCTTCAAGGATGTGGCAAACGCTCAAGGAGATTTCGGGAAGCAAATTAGTGCACTGGAAACTGAAGTCACCAAACTGATGGCCAAGCTGGGCATTTGAAATCGATTTGAAGTCACTCTGTCCTCCCTTTTATTGCTGCTTATCTATTGCTAATCGTCCTCTGTGTCTTTGTCCCTTTAAATAAATGTATTCCAGCCGTTGGGAGGCTTTGAACGCCTAGCTGCGTTTTGAACTAGATTCTAGATTCTCTGTGTTGCTTCATAACTATGTAACAGCCTACGGTAGCTGTTTTACCGGTTTTAATATATTCTACCCCTATGTTTCTGTCAACAAAAAAAAAACATGTGGTTCTAGAAGCAACCATACCAATTTGTCCCTGGTGTGTAAAACAAGTATTTCCCTTGTTTCCGTTGCATCCACAAATCAGCCTATCTCTCATCTCAAGTACTGATTTTCCTATTTCCTTTTTGCCTTGACCTGTAACATCAGCAAACAAACGAAAAAAAAAGGAGATGAAACACATCTCTTGGAAATTCAAGCGGTTTGGTTATGTTATCAACCACAACTAGTAGCAACAGGTGGTTCTTCGGGCAATGATACCAATAGTCCCTGGTAACATCAGCAAACAGACTAGGCATGTTGGAAAATACAAGATGAGACACATCCCTTGGTGGGAATTCTGGCAGTTTGGTTATATGCACCCTTGCTATATACATGAGAAACTTTGCATATTTGTGTATAATGGTTTGAATTCATATGGATGCAATGAATTTTTTTTTTCAAAATTTGAATATTTTATGTTTTTTTGGTCGATTGGTTTTTTGGTCTAATTTTTTCCCAGTTCCAGTCCAGTTCAGATTTTTGGGGTTGACAGGTTTGGTTCTCTGATAAGATAACACTAATGATAACGCCATTAACATGTGCCAGGATCCCATTAAGAAGTTATCAATCATCAGCAATGTCCATCTCCACCATGGCTTTGATATCATGGGACTTGAGAAGAATAAGAATGTAGTAGCACGAATTCATTTGTGTGCAATAAATGCCATTGACATTAAATACAAGGAATCATTCTACCTACACTTCATGCTGCAAGCTCAAAGCACTTCTAGAAAGAAGGCATGTTGTGGCCTTATGGGACTTGAGAAGAATAAGAATGTAGTAGCACGAATTCATTTGTGTGCAATAAATGCCATTGACATTAAATACAAGGAATCATTCTACCTACACTTCATGCTGCAAGCTCAAAGCACTTCTAGAAAGAAGGCATGTTGTGGCCTTAACACAAGTAATGACTAGAAGACTTATGGACAAAATGCATGTACTTGTTATAGTCAATAAAAGCCATTTCGCGTAGTCAAGCCCACTTCTATTAAGTTATTAATTAGTGATATAGTAGTACGATTAGAGAGCTTTGGGACAAGTCACAAAGTTTATTAGAGGAGACGGCATGTTGTGTACCTAACCATGACATCCTTATAGGGTACTCGACTCTTGTGTACATAAGTTATTTTGTGTGTGCTCATGATTTTTAAGTGTGTTCTTGCACTAGGCATTTATTGTTTCATATTCCAATATTGCAAAAGGGGCATTTTATATAATAGGGACCTAATCACTCTTACTAGTGACTTAAGCCTTAAGCTAGGGTTTTCCTAGGTTTTTACCTCTCGATTTATATATATAGGAGTCTTCCCCCTATCATAACTATCTCTAATCTTATTATTAATACAATCAACTAGCTTATAGTTGTTATCGAATAAGCCTTCCTCCATTGCTTCCATTTGCAAGGGCAATCCAACCCTCGGTGTGCAAGGTCTCCCACTCTTATCTTTGATTTGACTCTTTGTTTTTGTTTTATGTTTTAATTATTTCAATTACAGCAGTGGTAGTTCCATTTTGGTTATTAGAACATTGCAAACCAATTATCTAGCTCTTCAACGTCGTTGTCACCATCAATCCAATTTCCACATTCACCCCCACTTTGAAAAGATTTGTCATGTTTGTTGATATAGCAACTATTATAGGTTTAGTCAATGGAATGTGACTTCCACCCGAACTAGTGTTAAAAAAACTACATTTTACAAAGAATTAAGCATTCATGGAGCTACTCAATGGTTAACATTAACTACCTTGGCTAACCATCACTTGTGTCAATATGTTAGATTTCACAATAGGATCACAAAGAGATACCATTGCTTATTTTATGACTAGAGGAGCATCTCCTTTTCAACTTTATTTCACTACCCCCACCAAAATTGCCTTGCTCTCTTCATGAAAGAAATGTTTGGACAAATCTCAGGTTCCCAGCCCATATTCTTCAGCCTCCTACCAAACTAGATCCTACCTAGCAGATCACTTCCCTATTCACGATGCTACCTCCAAGGAGGGGCACTAAGAGACAGAGTGACATCAACACAGCTTTAGACTCTCAATGCGGACCCAAGAGGCCTTCCCCCGTCCTTGGAGATCTCAACAACATGACCAAACTAGACCTCTCCCCATGCAGCAAAAGAGATCCCCTAGGCCTTACTAGCGAGCTACATCCTATAAACAGCAGCATAGATGGCAACCTAGACCTTCCACTAGTTCTTCCTCAAGACAACATACTATTCTTAGTTTCCTTCATTCAACCTTTGATGTTAGGAGAGGATGGGTTTATCCCTTTATAGACCTACGTCGCTTCTTTTGGATTTCTTTGCTCATGAATCCTTTCCCCATGTATTTCTCCACCCCTGTGCAATCTCCTCACTTATCATCAGTAACCAACACTAGCATGCCTTGACATCCTTTTTACTGTACATGGCATTTGAGATTTATTAGTTTACTGTACATAAAATTTGATGATTCTCGAGGACCAACTTTTACGCAATGACCAAATGCAGCATTAAGTTGAAAGAGATGAAAATTATGTTGTTTTTAGTTTTATTACAATTTAAATTTTATTAAGCAATACTATTGTAAATCTGAGTTTATATGTTCATGCATTAAAGTTTACTACTTATGTTAAAACCTATGTTGCAAGGGTACCCGTCCCCAAGGGCTGGGTCCGTGTCCCTGTCTCGGGTACCGTCACCAAGTCTCGAATACCGGGTCAGGTACTTGATCAACGTCACCTAAAGTCCCCAAGTATCGGATACTTCTGGCCCAAATACAAGAAACTTTGCTCATTTTGGGAACTTCGTCCCCTAATTTTGAGGACTTCGGGGAAACTCCAGTATGTGAAAATTTATACATAAATAAAAAATTATAAAAAAATTACCTTTATGAAGAGGGACGTGGTAGGCATGGGTCCCCCTACCCTCTTAAGACCATGCAGGCCTGTCCACTTCTCGCAACGCAAAATTGAGTATTGGCTTTTGTTGGATCCTACGAGAGGAGAGCTTGTTGCACAAAGGAGATTATACAGGCAGAGGAGAGGCAAGACAAGCTTAGGTTGTCTAAGACTAAAAAGGTTTGTGCTTTTAAGTTAATGACGTGGCACTATCTAGCTTGGAGGGGCTGGTATCTATTCTTAGACTGTTTCTTCTAGAAGATTGCCTTATTCTTTTATGACTCCAGAATTTGTCATTGGAATTTTATTGGCATAGTTTGTGTTAATTATTGATCCTTTGTGCAAGTTGTTCCAATGTTGTTGCACAGACCGTATTCTTTGTCCTTCATGAATGATAGGAAACCTACTTTGTTGATGTTTGTGCAGACTTTTCTATCCATGTGCATATTTCTAATTTTAAAAAACCAAAAGCTCCATCAACTATTGTTATGTTTATACTTATGGTTCATATGTAATTCCCACTTCATATCAATGATTTATGAACTTTGAAGCAATGAGCATGTTAATTCTACTTGTTAATTATTGAAATTGATTACTAGTGAAAAATAAATTGATTTAATTTATTATTATTATTATCATATACACACACAATACTCCTGACCAAAGTTACAAATATCGCCCGATAAATCGCGAGTTGCCGAAAAATCGCGATTTTGTTGCAGCGGCGATTTTTTAAGAGAAAATCGGGCACCAATATCGGGCCGATTTCTGTCCGAAATATTGTCGATTTTTGAGTAAAAAATCGGGAAAAATCGTCGTCGACTCGCGATTTCTTGACAGGGTGAAAAAAAGTTCATTTTTTGACATTTTATGCCCGCGGTTAGGGCTCATTTGCTCATTTGGTCGCTACAGAGGTCGAGAGGAGAGCCGGCGATTAGGGTGCAGCTGAAGGTAAGTAAATGTGTAAATGTTACGTTTTTTTTTCATTTAAAATTTTGAATGCCTCCACCGTGTGCCTCTCTCCGTGCCCGGCTTCCACATTCCTCGCCCAACCCACTCCACAGCATCTCTCCGCGAGTCCGTGGCTTCCACACTCACAAACCCCTGCACGGTGCACATTCCACACTCCCGGCTTCCACGAATCCATAGTCTGCGGCTTCCACATAGTTTTAGTGTAGGTTTAAAAAATAAAAATATGCCTATAATATGCCTAATTTATATTAAAAATAAATATACAGTCTTAAATTATATATTATGGGCAGAGGAATGGTTGAATAAATCCCTGTAACTACACATTCATTTTAAAACAGAGTATGCCATCTTATTTTGACATACAAAGATAAAATAAAGTGTTGGGTTTTTATATTCTGAAATGCAGATTATGTTTATTGTTGGAATACCAGAATGGTAGTGTGGACTTGAATCCTTGGTGAGGCATTGGTTCCACAAGAAAGCAAGGTCAAAAACTGATCTGAAACAGAGCCATTCATTCCAATTAATGAAGAGCAATTGAAAAACCTGTCTCAGCTTGCCAGTGAATTGCAGAAAAC
>LPNX010027187.1:116484-154147 GCA_001517045.1 Pseudotsuga menziesii
AGGGCTATTTCCACAGCGATTACCTTTTCCCGTAAAAGGGGTAGAGGGAATCCATAGTTTATTTACTTTATTTCACTGTAGATGACTCATGAGTCATGATGATGATCATGAGATACATTTGTTATAAGTTATAACTTATATTTTTGATGATTCAGACATTCACTATTCACTATTCAGGAGTAGGACTAGGACATGATCCATTTTGATGTGTGATGTATCTCTAGACATCTTATATATCACTCGTTGATGATTCAGACATTCACTATTCACTATTCAGGAGTAGGACTAGGACATGATCCATTTTGATGCGTGATGTATCTCTAGACATCTTATATATCTTATATATCAGTTTTCTTTCCATATTCATGTGGCAATGTGTTTATTTGATGTTATTGTTGCTTTAGATGTTTAAAAAATTGAAAAAAAATGAATATTTTTGTGTTTTTTAAGTTTGCCGATTTTTGCCGATGTTCTGCCGAGATATCCCGAGACGATGTTTCCTGGACCCTGCCGATTTCCGCGCCGCGCCAATATTTGTAACTTTGCTCCTGACATACCCAAGCCCCCTGTTTCAAAAAGTAGCGTCCCCCTCCCCCTACCCAAGTTTCCTGGCAACTTAGGTTAAAACTCATCTAACCTTTAAATTTCAACATGTAAGTACTAAGAACTGTAAAGTTTTCTGTGTATCCTTGCAGACAGTTGGTCATTAGTTTGCTGGTGTATTACTGGGGTTTCCTCTTGTTGACTGGATTGTCTTGACTATTACTGTACGTATCCAGACATACCCAAGACCCCCGTTTCAAAAAGTGGCATCCCCGTCCCCGTCACTGTACCCAAGTTTCCTGGCAACTTAGGTTAAAACTCATCTAACCTTTAAATTTCAACATGTAAGAACTGTAAATTTTTCTGTGTATCCTTGAAGACTGTTGATTATTAGTTTGCTGGTGTATTACTGGGGTTTCCTCTTGTTGACTGGATTGTCTTGACTATTACTGTACATATCTATCCTACAGCAACCCTTCTTTCTCTCAGGTTGCCTACTGTTCCATAGTGACTTGTCCTAAAGAGACAAGGTCTGATCAAAATTATATCCAAGTATAAATAAGGTCCAAACCAGCATTGTTTTACAGTTAGATCTTGTATTGATGTTAGTTATTTACTGTATTACTGTTCATGATTATGCAAGTACTGTTCTGATGCATTGTTTATATACTATACAGCTGTTATGAATTTGTTTCAGTCATGTAACTTTAACACAAGGACCCCTGGTAGTGTTAAAGTTGAAAGTTATGTTTAAATTTATCTTATCTTGTTACTGCTGTACTTTTACTTCATCCTTCTGAGTACTTAGTTTGATTTATTGCACAAGTTAGTTAAGTTTTTTGAAAAATTCCAAAACTTTAACAGCACCACCATGTGACTACTGGTAGCACAGAGAATGGTGGACCAATCAAATAGTGTTCTAATGCCCAAATTGCTCTTTTGTCAGTGGTACATTTCAGTTTGACATATTCCACAAGGATTGTGTTCTTATAGCTGGCTTCATGTATTTTTGCAGGTTACTTTTTTATGGCAAACCCCATTATTTTGTGCTTATTATTAAGAAATTATTTAGGCACTCCATGTTCTCCCGTATTGTTGGCTGAGCTTTTGGGTCCCACTGGCCTATTTTACCAGTATAATTTATTCATGGAAACTAGTATAATTTATTCTTTTTACCAGTACAAGGCAAATTATACAAAATTTTACTATAGCTATCAACAAACATAGCAACTTATCTTGACTACTTTGCTGGTGCTCAGGAATTCTTTGGGATAAGAATCAAACAGCTCTTATACTGAATTTATATTTAGAGTATATGACTCTGTGAGTCTGTACAAGCCCGGTTATCTCTTTTGACACTAAAAGATTATGAAACTTTTCAGAATTCATGTTTGAATATCAGAAATCATCAAGTTTTCTCATCTCTAATGCTGCATTTTTTTTCCTATAAATGAAGAAACGATCTGTAAAGACAAATGCCATATACATTAGTTAAGAGAACAGTAAAATAGTGCCCACAGACAAGCTCTTAAAAATGACCAATAATGGCATCATAACAAATGTGCACATGTAACCTACCTCTACAACAAAAAATCATATAGCTGCAGTATTTAGATGTAGACATCATTTGCAACTGCACCAAAGAACACAACCACAGTGAAGGCATATGCAGAAGCAGTCTTTTTTAAACTACACCCAACAATTAGACATTGCAGGTTAAAGGAAAGATGTGGAACTGCAGTCTAGCATAAGGACATAATATATTAATAGTAGACAAGAAACATGAAGATGTCACAATGGAAGTAAAAACATATGGCATCTATGAAGAAAGAAAAAGGTGGCCTGAACAGTATATGAACTATATATTGTTGGGGGTAATACAAGAGAACAAGAAATTATAATTCAAAGAGAACTATAACAATGGTTAGAAAACCATGTATAAGGAGGGTGAAAACAGGTAATTAACTTGGGTGGTGAAGAAAATGATCACCAAGAATTCAGTTAGCAAAAAGATGTACATACTACAAAGCATTCAGCAATTGCAAAAGAAGTGTTAATTTGGTAACAGTACCTCAAAAGCCAGAACTGAATACTAATGACTGTATCTGACAACTCTCAGTAGTTAAAATAGTTTATGCTATTGAGGCTGCAAGAAGGGTCTCTAAATGTTTTGGTGTTCTCTAAGACAAAACAGGAGAACAAATAATAAAAGGGGTTTTGCAGTGTCTGAAATACAAATGTGATTGAAAATGAATATCATGGTCTCAAAAAACAAAATTAAAAAACCTAAGCAGCTTACCTTTCATCAGGATCATCTTCCCATAGACGAATACAATTGCAGGAAACATGATATAGGCAGCTCTCTGATAACCTATCATCAGCAAGCTGGCGATGAAAATATTGTGTAAGAGGATCATCTGACTCTACACTTACAGACGTTTCTAATGTTTTAATGTTGCAATCTGAAGTTTCAGCACAATTTGTATATGGATGCTTCACCTTATTAAAAGAACTCAAGGCTATCTCTTTGCTTCCATCTAATTCATGAAGCCCATCGCGTGTGGAAGCCAATTGTGTCACACCATTTTTTAGGCTGCTTACACATAAAGAGCTTGAAGCATCTTGAGTCTGTTCAAACTCCAAATCAAAAACTCCAACTTCATCCAAAAGTACAACCCTTCTTTTCTGCTTCCTCATTCCTTCTGTCTTAAATGTGCTTGACATACCATTGCTCACAGTCTGAGGAAGCCTCCCACCACCTGCATCTGCCAAAATATCGTCTGCACAAGACAATACTGCATGTTCCATTTTTGAATCTTCTGTTGCATTTATAGATAGACAGCTATGAGCATTTAAGAATGGATCCTCAAACAATGAACTGTGTTGATGTTTTCTGCTTACTTCATTGAAATCCTCACGCACTACATTAGATTCACCATTTGCATTATCATTATCTGTATCTGCCTCTGCATGGGAAATAGTTTGCCCGTCTATAGAACTAGAGGAATTAGATAAATATTGGTCATCGCTACTAGACTCACTGTCAGATGATGAAGCTATAGAGTATGAGTCCAGAGAAAGCTGTATGAATTCTTCCTCCATATTTTGGCGTCGATGTAGTATATCTTCCTGAAAGTGGGGAGGAGAAGACAGACAGAATGAAGAGGAACGAGATTCAATTATTTCCTCAATAGTCTTTAGGGAACCAAAGCTTTCGCCTGAGCACATTTCTTCATTTGCCACAGCACCAGGTACAAATGAATAAGCCATGCCGTCTCTGGGTAACTTTCGCGCTGTATTGGAGATTAGAACCTTTGATTGCTCCTCGGAGCTATTAAGTTCTCTAATTTGCGAATTGAGCCAAGGGTGCAATGAAGTAGCATGCTTTACAAAGGAATTGGATACAGTTTTCCCCTTTTGAGAAAAGTTTCCCAGTAAGCTATTCTCTTGTAATTCATTCACAATTTTACCAGTATCAGACACATTATCTCTCATATGTTGCAGTTCTGCTTCTGGAATATCTCTGTCAAAGTGGTCTGTTGATCCTTCCTTGCCCTCTAACTTTACTTCAGAACTGCTATCATCCACCCTATTTTGCCGCCGCCTTCTCATATGAGGCTTTCTAATCGTGGAATTGAAATTAGTAACTTGACCATAGTCCTCTTTATCCACATTAGTCAGGTACAACAAGTCCCTCAATTCTTGGAACCATGCATTTGAATCCTCTTTCTTGAGAAGTTCTATTCTGTCAAATAAAACCAAGGCATCTGCCCTATCATTTTCACCAATATCTGTTTCATCCCTTCTCTGGCTTTCACTTTCATGCACAGGTGAAGAAGAACCATCCTGTTCTACACCTTCTGCATCCTCAATTGTAGCGAGTCGAGATTTCCTTTTCTACAAGAAAACAAATTTAAAGAGTGAAAAAATCAACCGAATGACAGGCATGGCAAAAAAACACAACAAAAACCACAAAAAAAAGCATTTCTAACATGTTTAAACTTTTAAAGTCATTAAAACATCGAAATAAATATTGCATTAAATAAAATAGCACGCTCATCTCAAACAGAAACACTGAAATCTGGTTTTCAAATTGGCATGTTTTCGTATGAAAGGAATCAAACAATACATTATAAATAAAAGAATTGTTATAAAAGCAGCAGTGTCCAACATATGAGAAACAAAAGACATAAAAAAATTGCATTGTTATAACATGCACTGCTAAACATTGACATCTAGCAGCCATTTCATAATGATTAACATGAAAGGTGTATTTTGCATGACTTACCTTTGCATTTGGCTGTATATCACCGGAGCTATTGCCTTCATATTGTTCACCAAATTTTCTCAACTCACTGTTGACATCTGATTGAATCTCACCTTTTGCAGGAACATAGAACCCATAGCCAGGTCGTTGCATCTGTCTTTTTGCTGCAATGACTTTAACGGTCCAGGCCTCCCTCCCACGGATCGCTTTATCATCTAATTTCAACTAGGGCAGTGACCAAATGGCAAGTTACACCTCTCAAATAATCTGTGTGTAATTAGTTGATGCATGACACAAACTTGAATATCCCTTCAAACTAATTCCCACAAATTGCAGAAGATTATGAAGGCAAAATTGAAATGGTTGTCCAAATTGAGATATTAGGAAAGAAGACTATTTCCAAGAATTAAACCCTTGATTTAAAGACGATAAGGAAGAATGATGTGGCTATTGGATTATATAAGAGTAAGAGAGCATAAATGTGAGTAAATATGTATCCCTTCTCTGCCATTGAAGGTTGTCATAAAATGGACAAAGAGAAGATATCTGCCAAAACATGATAATGAAATACATAGAGGTGAAATCAAAGAGCATGGGTTGCTTAACTTACTTTATGTGGATTGGAAAAGAAGCTGAAAACTTGTTCCCGATACAAACGAGCACAACTGATCGGATTGCCTTCCAGCCAGACACTTTCAAGAACAGGGAGACTAGACAGTAACTCAATCTCAGCAAAATTGGAGATCATGTTAAATGAGAGATCTAGGCCTTCGAGTGTGGTTAAATTTTCAATCCCATGCAGTGTTGTCAAGGCATTATTTCTAAGAATAAGCTTGCTGATCCGAGCTGTGACCTGCTCCAACCAGAATGAATGACAGTGAAAAAAAAAAGACAATAAACATTTATGCACGCTGAGATAAACTCCAATTTAATCCCATAAAAAATTTCTTAACAGAAAACACAACACCATCTATTGGACATCTCAAATAGGTTTAATTCCAAGCATAAGGATGTACTACAGCAGATAATTCCTTCAAACAATATTTGAAACTGTGATTTACATAACCAGATCTTACAGTCTAACTCGGAAACAAGGATTGAAACGAAGCCCACCTCATTTAATGATGATATTGTCCGAATACTGTTGAATCCAAGGTCTAAATACTTCAACTGCATACACTTGTGCAAATTGGCAATTTTAGCAAAACGGTTCCGACTTAAATCCAGGGTCTCAACAGCAGGAAGCAACTGAAGAGACTCATCCATGAGAAGCATCTTGTTGCTGGCGCAGGAAACAAAAGATAACCGAGTCCATGCAGGGCAATCCTGTATTTCAACTATCCTTCCAGCAAAAATATGCCTGAGGGCATCCTGAAAACAGAAATTAATCAATTTCGACCGAATGGCCAATCTTCCCATTAATCCCAAGCAACAAAATCATAAACGAAAGTAATGCAGAATTCTAAATCAAGGCAGGAACCAACGGAAATAAATAAAAAATGCATTATTTTAATTCAAGATAGGCCCCGCATGAGTCAAAAATTAAATAATGCAGAACTCTAATGCAAGGCAGGCACAAACAGGAATAAAAAAATCAAACAAAGCAAAATTTTAATTCAAGGCAGGTGCAACAGGGTAGTTAACAGAATAATAAACCATTAACCATGGTTCCATTCTTGCTGTGGTCTCTGTCTGTACCACCTTAGTTGCATGTATTAAAGGTAAGGAATGTATTAAAAAGAACAAGGCCAGGTGAAATAATTTCAATCTCATTGTGGTCTGCCTGCCCAACCTTTTGTTTTTCCTTGGAATACAATCCGTGCCACCCTTGAGCCTTATCAAAAATTTGATCACGAAGAGTCCCTAATCAACAACTGAATCATGAAGAATGATCATGTCACACACCAGGATTTGAACCTAGGAGGAAAAGATAGCAATCCTCCTCTCAATCACCCGAATTACACCCAATTGACTTGTCTTCATGCCCAACCTAAATGGAAAGAGATGTATTAAAAAGGGATGAATCCAGGTGCAATGGTTCCATTCTCGCTGTTGTCTACTTGCCCAACCTAAAATTTAAATGGCAAGTATTATAAGGGAAGAGATGTATTAAAAAGGATGAAGCCCGTTGTGATGGTTCCATAATTGCAGTAGTCTGCATGCCCAACCTAAATGGCATGTATTACAAGGAAAGAAAGTATTAAAAAGAATAGGGCCGGGTGCAAGTCCTACCAATTATAGTGGAATGTATTATATTTAACCCTCGGACCTGGCATTTGAAGTCAACGAAGCAGGGTTTATGCAATGCAGCCCTTGACCTCTGAGCATATTTGTCTAAACAACTCAGAATTCAAGGCCGGTTGATTAAATTAGGTCGAAATTTAAAGCCGACCTTCGCTTACCGTAGAATTGTGGCAGATGATTTTCTCCAGAGTGTTCCTCAGCTCCAGCAATCCTCGCGCGGCGGAAGAAGAGAGATCGCATCCCCGGAGCTCCAGATACCGCAATCGGCCGAATGGCAAAAGCGAGAGAGGCGTGGGATCTCTGCAAGGATGGGGCAAGACCGATACGACCTTAAGAGACGTCAACAGACGGAGAACCCGCCGGAGCTGCTCGAGCGCCCGATGGTCCCCCAAATCGGCAATGTAAGCGCGCAAATAATCGACTGGAGCTCCAGTCCGCAGCTGCTCAAGCTCCTGAAGTGCCTCGAGCCGAGATTGAACATAATGCAATCCGACAGGATTTAGCTTCAGGATCAGGGTTCCCTCCAAGAGCGACCCCGCCTGCTTCTCCACGAAATTCACCAGAAGCTCTACATATCGGTCGCCCGTGACAATCGCCATTGTTGTTCTTATTATTAACACTCCTCCTCATCTGCTTCTGCTGCCTCTTCTTCTGTCATTCCCTTCCTTCACAAACCCTGGAATCGCATGTGGTCCAGTAAATTCACCAGAAGTAACCCAGTTAACCCAACTTCCAAGTTCGATTATCAGCGCAAATTGCAATCCTGTAGGCTGTACAGGAAAATCCCGCCGCTATAAGTCAAAAGTCGATCCCGCTACGACCAAGATTTGAGGGATTTCTGTAAACCAAACCTTGGGTATGTGCATAATTGAATTCTATTCCACCCTATCAAATCATCCTCCTGTCTCTGTTCTGTTGAAGCATGCCATGCCAGCTGTTTGTTCAGTTTGGACGCAGCGCAGATATACGATGATTTGTTTGTTATGGGGTCTCGTATAGTTATTTTGTATTTGATTTTTCTGGTTTTGTATGAAAGATTGGATGACAAGACGACAATCGAAGAGAACTGCACGCATCCGACGTGGCGGTGCCACAACAAATATGTCATTACTTTTTGGAAAGTCATTTTGTTTTTGCTTTTTGTTTATTAAAAATTGAAAATTAATCATTTTTTCAATTAAAATCATGTTAAGAATATGAAATTTGTGTACTTCTAGTTTTTTAATGGTATTTAATGAAGAATGTGAAGCACACAATAATATATATAGTGATAATTTAGGAGCCAAATTATAAGTAATTAATTTTTATGGGGAAGGAATGAAGAAATTTTGATTTATTGAACTTTAAAAAAGGTAAAAAATTATTTGGTTTATTTTAATTTTAATTTTTAAGAGATGTAGCTTTTGTGGTAGTAGTTGTGGGACCTTATGGAAAGGTGGCATTGATTTTCTCTTGGGGCATCAACAAGGCAACAAATAACCAAGTGGAATTATATGCTTTGTATATGGGACTATAGATAATCTTTAGCCTCCAAATTTAAAAAAATCATCCTATGTGACTCTCTTTTCATCATTAAGCATGCAAGGAAGCAATATGTCAAAGGGCACCATCTTTTCCAAAACTTGTAAAAGGATCCATTGGCATTTAAAACGGATCAAAGAAACTAGTCTCTTACATGTTCGAAGGTGTAATAACGCCATTGTTAATCCTTTGGCAAATGAAGCATCAAAGTTGGACAAGGGGGTCCTTATCCAAAATGGAGGCCACTCTAAACGAAGGTGTCTCCCCTAGATTTTTAATTATAGTGGGTGATAGAATCTATATTGCAATCTACAATGTTATGAATTTTGAAACTAGCAGCATGGTGTACAGCTTTCAGTCCCGACTTTGTGTGAGCCATCACTCAGCCTTTATGGAAAGTGAGGGAGCTGGAGCACTCACTCGTGCTCTCAACTCCCTTCTCGCAATGTTTATATTCTCGTGTGATTTTTCCTTTGTGTCCCTCTCTATACCTAATTCCTAAGATGGTGGGATATTTCTTGTTGGAGTTTGTAGGGGTGCGACAGGTTTGGCAATGCAAAGAAGGCAAGTTGCATCTAGATATGTTGGTGGGTGCTCAACATTCCCTTTGTGTGTAGAGCAAACCAGTAAGGACTCTCATCTCTTCTTTGTCTTGATAAATCAAGGTAGTTGTAAGGAATTTGCAAGTTTGGCTTTGGTTGTGAGGCGGTCAGGCATTTTATTTTGGCTTTGGTTGTGAGGCAGTCAAGCATTTGCTTTTGGCTTTGGTTGTGAGGCAATCCATGTGGCCTCTTTGTCTAGTTTTGTTCGTTGTGATTCTTTTACTACAACTGAGGGGAGGGTTACCTTGTGGGTAGGGAAACACTCCCTACTTCTAAGTCTTATATGTTCGGGAACGGACAAGTCCTCAAATTGGGGTGCCCTTGGCAAGAAGGTTTACATGAAATACAGGAGATAAAAAGGATGATGCAACACCTAAATTCACAAATAGATGGCTTGAAAGGGTCAAGCAATGTCATTATTGCTCATATAGTTAGGCATCAAACTAAACATAAGGCCCTTGAAAACACACTGCATAAGCAAGGGAAACAAATCTCTAAGTTGTTCAATGACATTGAAATGCAATTTAACATAATTCTAGGTCTTTATAAAGATGTATAGTCCCACAAAGTTAACTTAGTGAGTTCCAAAATGATGGAGGAAGATATAATTAAAAAGCTCACCATTGTTGTCATAGAGATTTCAAGCTCTAAGGAAATAGCTAAAGATGAGCACCGACTATAAGAAGGCCATAGTGGTCATGTCTTTTTTTAGCTTACAATGTTTTATGCTTTTTACATGCTCTTTTATGTTAGGATAGTTTGTTCGAATTTATAGTAGTCACCTCTTTTCAAACTTAGTAGTTACAGTGTTGGATGTATAAGGAGGAGGAATTTTGTGATGTATTCTTTTAGCTATTAAAGTCTTTTTGGACAGAATTTGGATTGTAAATATTTGGTTGATTCTCCTCAATTCCTTTTAATACAAAATATCTTACCCATTCGGGTTGGAAAAAACCTTTAAGAGAAGCAATTCTAAATCAACATAGTTTTGATGTTAAGAGGTTAGGAAGACTAGTATTGTAACAAATATTTTGAAATTGTGATTTAATGTGATTGTATGCAAGACATTCTAAGAGAAAGGGTTTTTCATTTTCAACCATCTCTGTGTCACAAAGATGACAAATTATTTCGATCCACGACGTTTTTGGGATTGTCCAATGCATTATTTCACTATGGAGCTTGAGAGAGTTTGCACTTGTTTGGCAATGTTGATTTTCTTATTTATGTTAGTTAAAACATAGATATACTTTTAATATATTATATTAAGGTTGATTACCTCCATATAGTATCTTAATTTTCTCTTCTCTTTAAATTTTTTCTTGCACCTTAAGTTCTCCTTAAACTTAGATCTGATAATATTTTCAATATTAATTATTATTTTGCAAATTGACCTCTTTCTCAATTCCCCGACGATGTAGCCATGACTTAGCATCTTTTTGCCAACCTCGCTTAAGTTGTCAATGGTTTCAACTAGAGTTTGAAGCAATCTTAGGAAGCCTCTTTCCTTGCATGTTGTTTATATCATTTTTGTACATTGTACTTAGCTATAGCCACACTCTCAATGGGGGGAATACTTGCTTTTATGAGGAGGATAGAATATAGTCTATTGCCTTTAATTTTAAGATTATAAGTTATAAAACACTATTAAAAGTTTCAATAGTCTTTTAGATATGGCTTAATTAAATTGAAATAAGGAAAAATACAATGTATGAATTTGTAAGCATTTTAACAAGAGAATTGAGAAGTACTAGTCTAAAGTCCATTTAACCCCAAATTCATTAAGCCTCGAGAGGAATTAATTCCATAGAAGTTCAAACCTTTCCTCAAGTTTTTGCATTTTAAAAAATGTTTACGCTTTCTAAAATGTGATCATTTTCGACACTTAATAGATAGGCATGCAATAATTGACATATTAAGTGGATTTAAATGTTATTATTTTTATTGGTGTTGTTTTAATGCCCAACAAATCACTTTTTTTGTTTGCACAAAATAATTAGGGGTGAATGAACATTTTATTTGCTTGAAATCCAACGAGAATTATTTTGTAATGATGAAATCACAAATAACAAATACTATCATTTCACACTTCGAGTGTAACAAAGGTATATGGAGATGTTGAATCCATATGAATAGTGAAAATTAGCAGTTTCATCGATCCAAAATTGCAATTTGTACAAAGATTACTTCATTGAAATCCAGTGAAGACAAACAATTTTTTTTGAATATTTAGCCTTCTCAATTTATATTCATTATTATTCTTATTTTATTCAATTTATTTTTTGTTGATTTAAACATATCTCATTATCTTCTTATTGCTTTGTGGATTTTAGAAAAGCTTTTGATAGAGTGCTTAGAAATAACCTATGGATTAGGCTACAGGAATTTAAGGTTCCTTTTGAGTTGAGAGTTGTTGTGTTAAGGTTATACGAAAATGTCATTGTCAAGTTTAAGAATAATGAGGGGTGGACAACGAATATGAATTGTAATATTGGAGTTAAACAAGGTTGTCCCCTCTCCCCTACCCTTTTTTGCATTTACAATGATAAGCTAGAAAGGTGTTTAGAAGAAGCAAGTTGCGTTGGTACAATCTTATCTGGGATAGTTATCATCCTCCTACTTCATACTGATGATATTATTCTTATGGTAAGGTGTCCTTCTTGTTGGAATATAATCCGTCGGGATTATACAATATGTAAATATTGTAAATATATTATGAATGTGAATAGTCATGTAGGAATATGAATAGGTTGGTCGGAAGTTGAATCACAACCGACATATGAATTGTATAAATATATGCATTAGCAATGGAATAAGATGAATCGGGAGTTATTATCCAACAGTGGTATCAGAGCACCACCTGCCATAACTCCTGCTGTTAAGTTTCAGTCCTAGCAGCCTGTATGCTTGCCAGTGCATTGCCAGACTGCTGGCCCATTAATGTGTCTGCCCTCTGATCAGAATTGAACGTTTCTCCTCCTGTTCTGCTGCACGCACTCTGATTTATTCTACTGCTCATCTCCAGTCTGCCATATGCGTTATTCACATGAGTAATTCAACCAGCGTTAAGGAATGTTTTGAGTTTCTTGCTGATTACCATGCTGTGCGTTGAGACTGTGCGCATTCATTGTGTGCGTTTCTCCTCCGCATACCTTTTAGGTATCGAAACTAGCTCTACTTTCAACTCACCACTCCCTTCACACCATTTCAATCTCCAGTTTCCAGTATTCTTGGTATTCTCGTCACTCTTGAAAAGGGTTTTATGAGTTGTGATGTGTGAATGGCCTCTATTTAGTTGTGACCGTTGGGGAGCAAAAACCCTAATTTTTGCCCTAATCTTTTGCATTGAAGAGTGAAATAGTCTGCAAAATTTCTCCTGTGAGTGGCCTGCCTGTTGATTATTCCCTTGATGTTCCTTGCAATTCCTTTGCTGCGTTTATGTGTGTGAATAATCCGCAGTCTCTCTTACGTTCCTCTCTCTCCACCTAAGTTACGCATACATATATTGTTTGCAATTTGTAGAATGCCAGAGAACTGAATTGCAACCAGATATTTGAAGCATGTGACTTAAGCGATGATCTTGGAACTGTTGCATAAAGAGAAAGCCTGATGTTCTGCCCTCATCGAGAATGAGAGTTGAGTATGCGACCTCTCTCAACTTCCTTTGAAATTTGAAACCATATTCTACTAAACTCAAGAGCTGCGTTCTCATCTTTGGAGAGCTAGGTGACTAAAGATCGTTGGTGGAGACTCACGTTTTCATCAACTGCGTGGAGTTTGAAGTGAAGATTCACGCCCTCATTCAGCTACGTGGAGTCTGTAAATGTTTTCATGTTGCTGGTATCTCTCTCCACTGGTGCGTTGAAGTCGTGAATACCTCAGACAGATTGTGACTGTTGCGTATGAGCACTCTTTTGATACTGCGTTGAACTGGAGAGATTGCTTTCTTCAACTGCGTGAAGGTAAAAGTTGTACAATTTTGCTATGTTGGATGTAACAGTTGGGGACTGCATAAAACCTATCTTTTACCCTATTCCTGTGCGTGGAGTTTTCTGGGAAAGTCTGCAAATATTTTTCATATGTAGGATGGGTGCTACATATTGAAGAGGCCCGTGACTTTTGTATTGAAGAATATAAGTCTGTAGTTGCTCATATAAAATATTTGAAGCTGCATTTTGAACCTAAGGGTCTAACCATACTCGTTGTATAAAAAGATTGTTGTGACTTCCTTGTCCACATTACTATGTATTTGATGAGCTCATCACTGCTAGTTCATGTGTTGGAGAATAAGTCTATGTCGTGCTTCTCTTTTTTGAAGCGAATTTCTCTATAGATTTGCTGCGAGTGTCATAAATTGCTCAATTGAAGATTAAAGCTTTATTTTGAATATTTTTTCCATCACAAAGACTGCTATTAAAACACGTGAAGATTGAGCCTGAGCTACATTTTGAGCTATTTGGACCATTGTTGTGACTGAAGCTGAAGACTGCCAGAAGAGTGTAAAAGTGTTGAGAACCCACTCTGCTACAATATATTGTATTAATTTATCATTGCGTCTTTTCATAAGATGTTTTGAGTTGTTCATGTAATGGCACTCTAAAACAAATAGAGCTATTGAATTATTTTGATAAATTGCAAAATTATTTGTATAGGTTGCAGAATCATATTGTAATTTGTAAAGGAGCAGGAATCTAAACCTGCATCCCATATCTTTTTCCAAGTATTATGTAAGTTGCGGATTCCATAGTGAAGATGCACTCTTTGGCATCTGTAGTTGCTGCCACTCTCTCTGGCAAAGATAGAGGTAGAGAAAGAAGAAACTTCAGAGGTAGAGGAGGCAGAAACAACTCCAGCAAAAGATCAGATTTGAAGTGCAAGCGTTGTGGAAAGAATGGACACACAACAGATCAATGTTGGGCTTCGTGGGACTCCATCAAAGACATACATAACCAGAAGAAAGATGACAATAAGAACCAAGATGCTAGTAAATCTTCAGATTCTGCTCATTGTATTGTTGCACATTGTAATCTTGGTATTAATGAAATGACTTCACTTTCATCTTACACAGAATGTTGGCTACTTGATACTGGTGCAACATCACACATGAATTTTAGAAAAGACTGTTTTGAAGAACTTAATGAAACAATAAATGGCATAGTTTACTTTGCAGATAAGTCAAGTCTTAAACCAAAGGGAATGGGCACCATTCGGCTGAAGATGCCTGGATTCCCTGATTTCTTGTTGAAGAATGTTCTTTATCTTCCAGAGTTGCAGAGAAGCCTGTTGTCCTTGGTGGAGATGCGGGGCAAGGCCATTCCATCCAAATGTTTGATTGAATCGTAGAAATAAGAAAGTCCTCTGACAACCAAGTCATCATGACTGGATACGAAGATGGGAAGCTGCTGAAGCTAAAGGGTTCATCTGCAAGGGTTCAGAACTATGCCTACCTCTCTCAGCATGGAGAAGGTAATTTGTCATCAAGTTTATTGTGGCATGCAAGATTGGGTCATTTGAATTATAACAGTCTTCATTTGTTGAGAAAAAATGGTGTATTTGGTTTGCCCACCATTCCCAAAGAGAAGAACAAATGTGATGCATGTATATTAGGGAAACACAGTAAGCTGCCATTCCATGAATCTAATTTCAGAGCAAGCAGGAAATTAGAATTAGTGCATTCTGGTTTATGTGGCCTAATGCCAATTCCTTCTGCAAATGGGAATAAGTATTTTATGACCTTTGTTGATGCCTACTCAAGAATGTGCTGGATTTACACATTAAAGACAAAATCAGAAGCATTTCAAACCTTCAAGGACTTTCATGCATTGATAGAAAAACAAGCACAATCTAAAATTGGTACACTTCGTACTGATAATGGAAAAGAATACACTTCAAATGCTTTTGAAGATTATCTTCGCCAACATGGAATTGCACATCAGACTACAGTTCCCTACAATCTTCAACAAAACGGTGTAGCAGAAAGAATGAACAGAACCATAATGAATATGGTTCGCTCAATGATGTTTTTTAAGAATATAAAACCAATGTTTTGGGGTGATGCAGTGAAATGTGCAGTCTATTTGAGAAACATAAGTACCTCAAATGCTCTTGATAACAAGACTCCACATGAAATGTGGTTTGGCCATCTCCCTTCAGTCAGGCATCTCAGAGTTTTTGGTTCCACCTGTTATGCCTTGATTCCAAAGGAGCAAAGAAACAAGCTTGGTGCTCGAAGCAGAAAATGCATTTTCCTGGGGTACGAAGAATACTCCAAGGCATACCATCTGTATGATGAGGTAAACAAGAAGTTTGTTATTTCTAGAGATGTCATTTTTCTTGAGACTAATAAAAATGACCAGTCCATTGAGATACAGCTTGATCATTTGGAAAAATATCCTCATCCAAAGAAATATTCTGAAAATGAATATGAAATTCCAAACCTTGAAGGGGGGATTCCTATTATGGATCAACCTTTGGAATTTCCATATGAAGCACCAACTCCCCCGCATGAAGAAGTTCCTACTACTTCACCTGAACAAGAGATTCAACTGGATGATGTGATTGAAAGAATTGGAAGACTCTCAATCAATGATGAAGCACCACCAGCTGATCAATAAGGACCATCACGAAAGATTCCTAAATGGGCCACAAAGACACTTGAAAGTGTCCATCCGGATGAAGTTGGAAAGACGGGAACGAGAAGATCGAAAAGACATGAAGATGGAGGAGAAGCAGATAATTCAGGTGATGACATGGATGTATCATTTGATTGTGAATTTAATTTATCTGCTAACTTTGAACCAACTTCCTTTGAAGAAGCTTCTACTCGAGTTGAGTGGAAAGAAGCTATGCAGAATGAGTATGATGCACTCATGAAGAATGGAACTTGGAAGCTGGTTGACCCTCCAGTTGGAACCAAACCAATTGGCTGCAAGTGGGTGTACAAGAACAAATACAAATCAGATGGCTCACTTGACAAGCACAAAGCGAGGCTTGTAGCAAAAGGCTATGCACAGAAGGAAGGATTTGACTATGAAGAAACGTTTTCTCCTACAACAAAATGGGCTACCATCCGTACCTTACTGTCTTTAGCTGCTCAGAAGGGGTGGAAAGTTCATCAGATGGATGTGAAGATTGCTTTCTTGAATGGAGACTTAAAAGAGAATGTCTTCATGTCTCAGCCAGAAGGCTTTGTTGTGAAAGGAAAAGAACAAAAGGTATGCAAGCTGGTCAAATCCTTGTATGGCCTAAAACAAGCGCCTCACGATGGTATGAAAAATTAACCGAGCATCTTTTGAAGTTAAATTTTGAACATTTTGATCTTGATGATGCAACACTGTTTATAAAGAAAGTTCGAAGATTTGTTGTGTATCTTGTGGTGTACGTAGATGATCTTTTGATGACAGGGAACAATGAGAGCTATATAGCATCCATAAAGAAAGATTTGAAAAAGATCTTTGAAATGACAGATATGGGACATCTCCACTATTACTTAGGAATTGAAGTCACTCAACATCCTAAGTACATATTCCTATCTCAGAAAAAATATGTTGGATAACTACTAGACAAATTTTGCATGACAAAATGCAACCTTATATCTACTCCAATGGAACAGAAAATGAAGCTCACATCAAGCGAAGGAAAAGAATTTGAAGATGCGACCAAGTATCGACAACTTGTAGGAAGACTTATCTACCTTACAACAACTAGACCAGATATTTCTTATGATGTTGGCATACTTTCAAGGTTCATGCATAAACCTTGTGAAGGACACTGGTCAGCTACAAAAAGAGTTCTAAGATACTTGAAGGGGACTCAAGACATTGGACTCAAGTACTCTAAGGTGGATGACTTCAAACTTATTGGGTACTCAGACTCAGATTTTGATGGCGATAAGGAGACAGGAGTATCAACTTCTGGATACACTATGAGTCTTGGATCAGCAGCTGTCTCATGGAGATCACGCAAACAGTCAGTTCCGGCAATTTCAACAACAAAAGCCGAATATGTGGCTGCAGCTGAAGCAACGAAAGAAATAGTATGGCTCAGGAAGATACTTGAAGATTTGCAAGAAAAACAAGAGAACTCCACTCCATTATTGATCGACAATACTTCTGCAATCAAGCTGGCTAAGAATCCCAGATTCCATGATCGAACCAAACACATCAACACAAAGTATCATTTGATTCGACATCATGTAGAGGCCAAGACAGTCCATCTTCGACATTGTTCCACAAATGATCAAGTTGCAGACATCTTCACCAAAGCGCTTGGACGATAAAAGTTTGAAAGATTCAGAAACATGCTCGGACTTACTAACACCCCTTCGGATTAAGGGGGGGATTGTTGGAATATAATCCGTCGGGATTATACAATATGTAAATATTGTAAATATATTCTGAATGTGAATAGTCATGTAGGAATATGAATAGGTTGGTCGGAAGTTGAATCACAACCGACATATGAATTGTATAAATATATGCATTAGCAATGGAATAAGATGAATCAGGAGTTATTATCCAACACTTCTGATCTTGATAAGCAATTAAGAATTCTTAAATATTTTTCGCTCTAACATGGGTATGGTTGTTAATGCTGATAAGACAAAAATCATGATTATAAAATCTAAGAAAGACACATATGCAAATTTTATTTACGATAATAGAAATCTAGAGGAATTAACTTCCTACAAGTATCTCTGAATTGATATCCATCACAAGCTCAATTGGAACTATAGCATTGAGAAAAAGATTAATGGAGTGTGGAAAGCTTATTTTGGTCATGAAAATAATGTTAAATCAACCAATCTAGTCATGTGGGATAAAAAGAAGTTCCTCTTTGAAACTCTTGTCATCCCTATTATCTTGTATGATTGTGAAGTATGGGGGCACACCATTTCTAGAGAATCTTGGAGGAAGATTGAGCAAATATAGATGAGGTTTATAACTCACAATGTACAAATTAAAAGCAATACGCCTTATCTTATTCTCCTCATAGAAGTGGGTCTTTCCCCCATCGAGAGCATGGCTATGACTAGGTACACGAGGTACAAGCATAAGATAAATAACATGGGAAACAAGAGACTTCCTAAAATTGCTTTAAACTGAAGTCAAAACCAACAACGCTCAAGTAGTGTTGATGTAAAGATACCATGGCTTGGTTAATCCATCAGGGCATTGATTAAAACGACATTTTGCATAAGATTGACAATGTCAATTTTCTTTTTTACATAAATGGGTAGAATTTTTATAATATCAAAAAAATGCCAAATGGAAGCATTTGGCTAAGTACAACTAGACTGACAAAAACATCAGAACCAGAGAGACAATAAGGTTTGTTACAGACAAAATGGAGCATAAGTGCTCTAATAAAGATGGGAACTTGAAAATAGTAATTCTAAATATAGCCCAGCTAGCATAAAACCCAAAAAGACAAACAAACTACCCAACAGAAGATGGAAAAACATGAATTAGTGGCATGAATAATTGTCGCAGGAGGGCCCGGTTCCTTTCCCTTCTGCTATCTTCTGCTTGTCCTCCACTTCACTAAGAACATGATGTTCAAAATTCATAGCATCCATTTGAATTTCAACTTGCAGAATTCGATTCACAAAATCCTAAGAAATCAGAGATTGCTCCTTCAGCTGGGCTGCAGTGGATTCCTCGTGTTCTTTTTGGACAACTCTAGTTTCATGAACAAATTCCTCCAGTTGCTCCAACTTATCATTGGTTTCCTCTCAGTGGTGTCTCGACTTCCTTTTTTGGGCCTTCAAATATTCCTTAACCCGTCACAAATTTCTTTCCATAGCTGCCCTCGCGTGCTCCAGGAAGCAGTCTTGGATTTCCTCGCCAGAGGCCATAATCCTGTGAAAAGAGTGGGTTCTTTTGAAAATAGGTCGAGCTTCTACGAAATGTCCGCATGCACAAGTCGAGAGAGGAAATTCAACATACTCAAGAATACCATAATAGCCGGGCATTCCCTCCCTATCAACGCGAGGTCGAGGGCATGGCTCGTGTGGCCAAATTGCAGGGTCCCGGGAGCCATAACTCCTTTCTTCGCCGACGTTGAGAATGGTGTAAATGGTACCAAATATTTAACACTCATCCCTCCTCCAGATCCAATCTACAACCAAATGTAAAGTACTCGCATGCTTGATATTTAAACCGCAACATCTACCTATCCCAGTTATGTCCCATCGCCGCGCGCCCCTTCCCATGCCTGAGAAGGACATGCAACTAGCACCTGGCATGAGGAAGGTTCGAGTCCCGCTAGGGGAGTGGGCCCAAGAGCTCCACGTGATCATCCAGTACAAGAGTTCTCGGATTTAAGGCTATCGCCAGGTTGGTAGCGGAGTTAGCCTCAGAATTATTCCGATGGAAAACGTGGAAAAAAAGAGCTAGAATTTGGAGGCAAGTTTGTGTATTCTGCAAACTATTTGCTTTAAACGAAATTCTTTGGGGAGAGATCTAGAAACCATCAGAGAGATGAGGCTTTGAGAGTCTCCAATGACTCGGGCTTGCATAATACCTTTCATTTTCAACTGTTTGATTCCCTGTAGTAATGCTAGAGCTTCGGCTTGGTTATTAGTTGCATTACCAAGTCCCCAAGCATACTTCAAGTCTTTTATTCCATTGGGACGAGTAATTGTTCCCCCCCCCCCCCCTCCTACCGCTAATGTTTAAATATATGTGGGTACTATAGAGCATCGCATATCAACTTCTTTACACATCCATTCCATTTTTTATGGCTACTCAAACTCACGACCTATTAAATGTTAGTTATGTCCACTACCACAAGGTTCGTGAGGACCAGCCAGATAATGTCAAAAATATTATTACTTCTATAAGGAGGAAAATTTAGCGGTTAAGAGAAAATTAAGATACTATAAGGAGGTCATTAATCCTAATTTGGAAGATCAAAAGTATCTCTCGGTAGTAACTAGCTCACGAAAGAAAATTAATATTGCCAAGATTAAAACGAACTCTCATGACCTGCATAGTGAAACACAACGTTGGTCTATTCATAAAACTCCATGGGTGGAAAAGGTTTGTCACCTATGCGAGTCTATGAGCGTTGAGGATGAAAATAACTTTCTCTTATAGTGCCCTGCTTACACCCACATTAGATATGAGTTTCATAGTATTTGCTACAATACAAACATTTATAACTTCCTAACTTGCGAGAACTACATTGAGCTTGGAAAACTTCTTGGCAAGCTTTTTGAGCACATGAACAAGATTTTAAAGTAAACCAAGTATTATCCTTCTTAAGGTTTGATAGACAAAAGTTGGTCTTAGTGGACATTAATTATCATCATCATCATCATCACCATCTTAGTATAATAGTGATTCAAAGTCTTAATCCCTATTATTTTTTCATTACATTAAATTCTAACTCACAAAAGAGTCATATACATATAATCACGGGATTAAATCCTGGGTGAAGACAACCCTAACCAACCGCCTCATCCACTCACCTTACACGAGCCCCATAAAATCTTAATCATTATGATTATTCAAATTACTACATTAAAGTGTATTTGTAATTTTATCCTTTAATAAAAAATGGAATGTTCATTGCCTTATTAGATTGTATAAAAGAATGGAATGTTCATAACCTTATTGAAATGTACCTTCATCATTCAATGTGTAACAATCCTTAAAACTATTAACAATAATAATTTTAAATACAAACATTCTCGTAGTAGTTAAAGCTATTTGCATTAATAATTTTAAATATAAACTTTCTTATTTTAATATAAAGCCTTTACTAAATTTCACAAAACCTATAAATTTGCTTTAATTGTAAGACAAAATCTATCAAAGTTATTATATTAACCATCGAATTGGTAAGTTTAGCCTATGTTCACATGGCACAATGAAACAAAGATGTCACTGAATTTGCTTTGATGTGTGCTTTGTTTAGTGCATGGCATGTCCAAGGTGTAAGTGAAAAAAATATTTAATTAAAATAAATCTGGAAAAACTCATATTTATGAATGATTTAGCATTATTTACTAAACAGTCATGTACACATTTATATAATAATGATAATTTAGCATTTAGTTTTTATATTATTAGTTTTTAATGTGGGGGGTTGTTTTCATATTATTAGTAATATTATTTTAGGTTCGATTGGTAACAATGCTACGGAAAAAAAATACTTACAATTAAAATTAATAATAATGTAAGTGATATTTAACTATGTTTTTATTTATTATATATTGTAATCATGTGTTTTAGTTTTTATAATTAATGTTAAGTCAAGTTGTTGGTAGTTTTATCTTTTATTTTAAGTTGATATAATAGTTTTTTTTGTATTTTAATAAGAGTATTTATTGTAGTTGTTTTAAATAATTCATATTTTTTTTTATAAAAAAGAAGTTGTGGCTAACTTAACCAGTACATTAATATTATCATCATTATTTTATGTATCTTAAATAATTTATTTAATTAATAAATTCAAAATAAAACTATTTATTATGATAAATTTTCTCAAAAGTTACTTATAGTATTATTCATCATTAACAATATTAACACAATAAAATGTTAATAGCTAAACTTGAATCTTAACTAAACATTAAAAATACTAATAAATGTTATCAACTTGAGCATTAAAAATACAAATAAATGTTATCAACTCAAAAAAACATCCTTTTAAATGTTATCAACTCAAGAAACCATCATTTTTTTTATAACTTAAACGATTTTTTTTTTTTAAGACAGGATTGGTTGAGCTATTGCCTTATCAACGGATTACACAAAGAGCATAAATGTTACTTCGACAAGATCAAAACCTTTTTTTTACAGAGCTCTTAATAATGACCAGTATAGATCCATCTTCACTATGGCTCTACCAAGAGGGATCAAGTTCTCTCGAGGTGAAAACCCTTTTTAATTTACAAAAAATGTCTAATAAGTACTCCTAATTGGGAGAAAATGGCCAACTTGCTTAAGTAATTTCAAAACAAGGTAAATATTAGTAGAAGAATGAACTGAGTCACATTAATAATCATATAATTAAATAGTTTTCCAAAAATTGATTTACTTGTATTTCTTTAAAACTAATAATGAATATTAAGAGTAGTTAATGAGTCAAATAATCCATATAAAATTTTAAAATCTAGGTTTCCACAATAAATTGGAATTTGAAAAACATTTTACCATCAAATGAAGATTTTAAACATTTATCCAAATGGTTTAGAGAAATGACATGTTTTTATCTATAACTAAAAATGAACATTTACATGTTAGGGTTAACCTTGACTTGGGAATGAGCAAGGATGTAAGTGGTTTAAGGCACATGGTTTTAGTGGCCCTCGTTTCTTGCTAGTTGTATTTGCATTTAAAAAACCTTATAAATATGGTTGTAATATTCCATTGGAGTCTCGCCTTTGGAAGTCTTGTCCTACCAATAATAAATTTATTATTGAAGGTTGGTTTTTATTCCTAACATTATTTGTGCTTAGGTTTCAAGTCAACAAAATTTTAAAAGGAATTTTGATGTATAATTACATAAATGTGTTTTACAATTTAGCTAATTTAAAATTAATTTTTATATGTTCTTGGTTTTATAATTTTTATTTTTACTACTCAAGTCAATTGAATTTATTCTTTTTTTTTTAATTATAAGCCGACATGTTGTAAGTTCTTTTATTTTTTACTTTTTATTATTATTATTTTTATGGAGTCGACATGTGCCAGGTGAGCGTTACAGACGGGACACATCTCTCCCATTTGAGCTGTAGAAAGCGCCTCTTGACGCAAAAATACTTCTTTTCAGATCACACCGAGGTGAATCTCGATTAAAGTAACATGTGAAATGAGCTGGATTCTCCATTAATGTTGAGGCTTCCTTAGGAGAGAAAACATGCTTTATTTGCCAGATAATCTGCTTGTTTATTCAACTCTCGCAAAATATGATAAGAAACTACTATGTCAAAGGCTTTCAAAATAATTCGAACTCTCTGAAGGGATTTATTCAGGGATGGATTGCTAAAGTGATCTTCAAAATTCAACAATTTGATCAACAACTCTAAATCTCCAAATATCTGGATTGTCTTATATCTAATATCTTTTACTATTTGACATACCTTAAGAAGACTATAACATTCTGCTTGATTGTTCGAGCATTTCCCTATCCCCCAACTGAAACAAATTTCACTAGATCTGTCCGAAGAATGAATCAGTCCACCTGCACCAGCAATCCCAGGGTTTCCCTTAGACGCTCCGTCAAAAAATATAGAGGGAATTGCATTACTCTTCCACCATAAGGAGAAAATTCCTGCATTGTCACGCAATCGCCAGAATTGGGGAGGGACAAGTTTTTTAATCACTGCCCTCCTTTCACCAGTCAAACAAGAACCCAACCACATGTTTACTTCGGGAGGTAAAGAGGAAACACTCTATTTTCCAACTGCTTCAATAATGAATGCTTTAACTTTGACAACAATGTTTTTAGGCTTCGAAGAATTATTATTGAAAATCCAGTCGTTTCTAGCAATCCACACCATCCACCATAAGAATTTTGGCACAAATTGCCATATTTTATTCCACTCTAAATTTTGAATTCTTTTGAAGGGATTCCGATCTTTCCAGTTGATGAAGAGGGAGCCAACATCGATTTGAACAGTGACCGAAAATTTCGAACCTTGCAGCACCTCTCCCACATGATCTAAGTAAATCTGCAGTCAATGAAGACGTGATCTGAAGATTCAGTCGCTGAATTACAGAGTTTGCATATAAACAGTCCATTGAACCCATGCTTTAACAGATTTTCACAAGTAATATCTCGTTTATGCATGAGTAGCCAAGTAAATTTTTTTACCTTGGGCAAACTGAAAGATGTCCAAACTTCTTTCCACAATGATAGAGGCAGGAAGGAGGGATGAGGAGGTTGAAGAGCTAAAAAGCCTTGAGTTGCAGAATAATATATTGAACGTCCCCACCTTCATTTGTCCTTAAAGAAGCGATGAACATGAGCTAAAACTGAGAGTGTGGAGAGTAGCATATTTTTTAATGGCAGAAGGGGTTCTGGTAGCTCTGGCAATGGCCAACCTGACCAATTCTCATTAATGTTCCAAGAACATATATCTGCAAGTCGAATAAATCCTTTATTGACAAACAATAACATGATCGGATTTAACAAAATTAAGGAAGAGAGAGGAGGGTTCCCTAGGATGCTATCTTCCCATAAAAATATCCTCGCCCCATTGCCAGGGATTCTATATAACTGCTGTTGAATATGTTCAGTTCCTTTTCTGCATGAATCCCAAATTGTTGTGCCTTGATGGGTGTAAAGAACCTCCCTTTAGATATTTCATCCAAAAAATATTGCTTACCGGATGCTTTTTGTCTGCAAACAGTTGCCAAATGAGTTTCCCTCCCATAGCTAGATTTGCTAAGCTAGGGTAACGGATCTACAGTCCACCTTCCGATAATGGTATTTTGAGAATGTCCCAACTTACCAGGTGCATCTTACTCTGGTTTCCTTTACTGCCATTCCAAAGAAAGTCTCGCAAAAGTTTGGAAATCTGAGACGTGATAGACTTATGAGCAAGCAGCAAAGAGGATTGAAAGATGGGAAGGGATAATATGACAACCTTTATCAAAATCAATTTTCCAGCCTTGGTTAATCATTGCCCACCCCAAGAAACAATTTTCGCTTTTAGCTTAGCTATAACTTTGAACCAAAGTGAACGAGGGCTTGGTCCAAGGGTTAGTGTCACGTCCCTAACTCTCATCCCAACGATGGAGAGGATGCAACCTAAGATGTTGTTGCTATCAAACGAATAATCTATCCCCATGAACATAACAATTAAAATGCATTGAATTAAAACATACACATATGCATAACAAATGTAACTATACAGCGGAAGAAAAACACATTCATTCAAGCATTCAACATGTTCATAATTCATAAATCAAGCAATTACAGTTGTAGAGGTAAATACATAAGAGAAATAAAAGTGAATACTTATCTTGTAATTGATTTGACCCGCAACTAGCTCTGTTGCTGTAACATTCCACCCAACCATAGGCCAGTGTGCTCATCAATCTCTTAGCATCACCGCCACCCCCAAGCTGGGCATGATTTCCATAAGGAACTAGGGAGTAACATGCTTACACACAACAAGACCATACACCCACAGTAAACCCAACACACCGTTGGGTTTCACAAACTGTTAAGCCCGACCAATAAACAATTGGGTTTCACTGCTACTAAGGCAATAAGCTATTACCACATGGGTTCCTTGGACTTGCTTAGCCAAGCCAACCCAAGCATGCACTTCACAGCAAAATACAGTTGTTGAGTGTTATAACTAGATCTTGTTCTTAGTTTATCTGTTCTTTTTGTTCTAATTTTCAACCGTTGGTTTAAAATGATTTTACATTTTATGTTGATTTTAAGAATTTTGGACAATCAATAATTTTGGTTGGATTTAATGCTTTTAATGGTTGAATTATTTCATTATTTTAGTTTTAAGGTTTGTCTTTTGGGCTTATTAGTTAATATGTACATCTTTAAGCTTTCAAATACTTATAATAAAAGTTTATTCCAAGTTTTGATTTATAATCTAACTCTCATATTTGAGTCCTTTGTCAAATATTTTCATAAGGAGATTCCTATAGCAGCTCTGTTTTTCCTGTTTTTTTCATTGTCATTGGGAGCATATTACAAGGATATGGAAACGAATTCAGGAAAATCAAAAGTGGTTTCTGTCCACAGCAGACTCATTCACAAAAACCTCTCTCATTTTTGCAACAACTTTTATCATTTGAGAGATTCGAATTCATCTTTGTGGCCTATTTTCAGGGTTTGAATTTTTTAATAATTTCATGTTTTAGTCACAAATTTGCAACATGTATTCCGATCAATTGAAGAGGCATTTTGAAAAATTAAGAGAGGTTTTTGTTCATACCATACTCATTTAAAGAAACCTCTCTAAGTTTTTGCACAGGTGTCTCGGATCGAGAGATATGAAGGTGTCTTTGAGACCCAAATTTTCAAAAATTCACCAAATTTCCCCAAATCCGATTTGCTATTTTTGGGTTAATTGTCTTTAAAGATTTTGAGTTATCATATAACCAATTGATGTAACTGTTTCAAATTCCGACCTAGAAGGTAGTTATGGAACTACTTTACTTTTGTAATGATAAAAGGAAGACAAACATACAGTTTTGGGGGGGATTTTTCACTCAAGGAGAGGCTTTTGGAGCTTTGATTTCTCAAGCTAGCATTTATAACTCTTATGTAAGTGGATGACTGTTATTGATTACATATAAACTGATAAGCCATTTTACCTGTCATGCTTTTTCATTTATGATCTGGTTGATTGCTCAGTCTACAATTTCATTTCCTGTTTAAAGGTCTATTCATGTAAATGCTTGTAACCTGTGGGTGGAATTAGTATTTCATGTGTAATGTTTATGGCTTATTGGGATGTGTTTGATCCCCATTTTATCCAACTTGCATGATTCAGTTCTGTATTAGCTTGTTGTTGTTTATTTCCTCCTTGATTGATGAAGTTTTCAACCAAAACCATAAACCAAAACCCTAAAAACTTGTTTTACTTAATTTTATTTTATGAGATTGTGTTGGCTTGTTCTTTAGTAGTCTGAGAACAATTTCTGGCACTAACATCTTTGGCAACGTTGTCGGGGACAAAGATTAAGTATATCTTCCATGGGATATCATTATTCATCTGATTTTGTGAGGTGAACAAAGTCAGAAAATCTTTTAGACTACAATTTTCACCGACGACTCCACGATTAAAGATTCCACTGCAAGGAGAATTTTATTGATAGAAAAATGAAGAAGCCAAATGGAAAGACTAGGTATCAGCTTGTTACTTTACTCCATGAGGTTTTGTGCTTATTCATCAGTTCTTTCATGTCTTTCCCATTGCATGTCAAAAGAATTATTTTTTGTTTTGTCTATTCTGATGATCATAAGCCTTCAAGTACATATCGCTCTTTGGAAGAAGAAAATCTACATTCTTCTTGTTTTATTGATGTTGATCCTATTCCTTCATTTGGAATACATGTGCAGCATGATATACATATACCCATATCTCTTGAAGCTGATTATTCTGGTCATCTTGTAGAGAATAAAGCTAATCTATTACCTTCTGCCATCACTGCTGAAACTTGCGAACATCTTGTTGAACCTCATTTTCAACTCACAGATTTTCAGTCTAGACTCAGACATAAGATGTTTAAACCTCTTAGGCTGCCATCTCTCTTACATCCTTACCCTTCCTACTTTGTTGAATATCTTCCCCATTTTACTGGAAAAGACCATATTATAGCAGAGAAGCTTTTAGAATCTTTTCATAATTTCATTGGTAATTTTGAAATCATGCATGAGGATGTTGTCATAAGGTTATTTTCGAAATCCTTTGTTGGAGATGCTGGGTTTTGGTTTCGAAATTTAAACGCCGATTCAATTGGATCGCGGGAAGAGTTACATGATGTCTTTTTGAAGTATTGGGGTAAGAATAAATCTTATGATCAATTTCTTTCCGAATTTTATAGTTTGAAAAGAGAGAATGATGAGCCAATTACTAAATTTAATTGGAGGTTTCAAAGTTTTTATATCAGTATGCCTCCAGAGATCAGACCTTCGGAAAAACTTGCTATGGTATACTATGTTATGGCTCAACATTCAAATCTTGTTTTTTTCCTGTTAGAAAGGAAATCATCATCTTTAAGACAATTGTTTGAGGATGCAAAAGGAGTGGAGGAGAACATCCGAGCTTGCAAAATGCTTCGAGATCAGGCTCATGTTGAAGATATACAAACTTATGAACAGGAAGAAGAACGTAGGTATCATTCAGATTTAGGACAGTTTTCTTCATCATTTTCATATTTTCATATGAACAAGGATATAAATGACGCTTGTGTTGATTCTTCATATTAGTTTGCTGATTTTTCCAATGATAATATACTTTCAGTGGATTATAGTAGAAATTCTTAGTTCCTACTATGAGATTATCATGTTATGAAGAAGAAGTTGCTGCTCTTCAACCTCTTACTATTGATATAAAAAATAAATTGCCATTCTTGACTTATGGTCACTTTCAGAATTTTATTTGTTCAAGTTTTGATCAAGGGTTTTATTTAAAGGTTGAGAAGCAGTTTGAAAAGCCCTTGGTTTCCATTCTTGATCCAAAGTTTAAAAAGAACAGTAATGGAGAGGAAGAAAATGCTTCACTTTATGATGAATATAATGAAGACATTGAAGTTTTAAATCAGGAATTTCATGATCCCGTGGCTTCTTGGATGGAGTTGTATTTTTCAAAGGTTTCTAATGCTCCAGCTTTTGGCATACTTCCTATTTCCAGTCATAAGTATCAGCTTCCTACAGACTCTTTATTGCATTTATCACATATTTTGTGGGTTTTCTCAAACAGTAGCATGCATGGAATTATGATTCTCAGTCAAATGGTTTCTTGGCTTCATTGGAAGTATGATTACACTTGATTGGGTTGTTTCCTCCGATTAGAAGTAGGAGTAAATAGCAGAATAGGCTCGCTATACGAGCATGTAGATTCTTTTCAGTATGCTGGTTTGTAGCAGTATTTTGTCATTTCAGAGGTATGTGTTAAGAGTTTGAGAAAGTTGCAGAGATTTGGTAAATGACTCCATCACCCAATGAATAAGGGACAAGGTCTACAGGTTCTTGAAGCCTCACAAGGAGGACTTCATCCCGCAGCAAGAGCCAGATGTTATAACTAGATCTTGTTCTTAGTTTATCTGTTCTTTTTGTCTTGATTTTCAATCGTTGGTTTAAAATGATTTTACATTTTATGTTGATTTTAAGAATTTTGGACAATCAATAATTTTTGTTGGATTTAATGCTTTTAATGGTTGAATTATTTCATTATTTTAGTTTTAAGGTTTGTCTTTTGTACTTATTAGTTAATATGTACATCTTTAAGATTTCAAAAACTTATAATAAAAGTTTATTCCAAGTTTTGATTTATACTCTAACTCTCATTTTTGAGTCATTTGTCAAATATTTTCATGAGGAGATTCCTGTAGCAGTTCTATTTTTCCTGTTTTTGTCATTGTCATTGGGAGCATATTACGAGGATATGGAAATGAATTCAGGAAAACCAAAAGAGGTTTTTGTCCACAACAGAATCATTCACAAAAACCTCTCTCAGTTTTGCAACAGCTATTATCATTTGAGAGATTCGAATTCATCTTTGTGGCATATTTTCACGGTTTGAATTATTTAATAATTTCATGTTTTAGTCACAAATTTGCATCACGTATTCCGATCAATTGAAGAGGCATTTTGAAAACCCAAGAGAGGTTTTTGTTCATAACATACTCATTTAAATAAAAATCTCTCAGTTTTTGCACAGGTGTCTTGGATAGAGAGATATGAAGGCGTCTTTGAGACCCAAATTTTCAGAAATTCGCCAAAATTCCCCAAATCCGATTTGCTATTTTTGGGTTAATTGTCTTTAAAGATTTTGAGTTATCATGTAACTTATTGATGTAACTGTTTCAAATTTCGACCTAGAAGGTAGTTATGGAAATACTTTACTTTTGTAGTGATAAAAGGAAGACAAACATACAGTTTTTGGGAGGATTTTTCACTCAAGGAGAGGCTTTTGGAGCTTTGATTTCTCAAGCTAGCATTTATAACTCTTATGTAAGTGGATGACTGTTATTGATTATATAGAAATTGATAATCTCTTTTACCTGTCATGCTTTTTCATTTCTAATTTGGTTGATTGCTCAGTCTACAATTTCATTTCCTGTTTAAAGGTTTATTCATGTAAATGCTTGTAGCCTGTGGGTGGAATTAGTATTTCATGTGTAATGTTGGGATGTGTTTGATCCCCAGTTTATCCAACTTGTATGATTCAGTTCTGTATTAGCTTGTTGTTGTTTATTTCCTCCTTGATTGATGAAGTTTTCAACCAAAACCCTAAAAACCTGTTTTACTTAATTTTATTTTATGAGATTATGTTGGCTTGTTCTTTCGTAGTCTGAGAACAATTTCTGGCACTAACACTGAGTATGGACAAGAATGTCCTATAAGCCAAAAAGAAAAGGAAACAAGGGTAAAACAACCCTTTGATAGCAAATTCAATTTCAGAGACGTCTATGGCTTCACGTGGGTGAAAATGACTGCCATGAACCCCAAAATTGTGGTTATATTCTCCCAACCACTGATCATAACAAAAAACGGGTTTACAACCAAGAACAAATTGGGGAAATTGGGGAAAAACACCCTGGGAACCAAAAATGATTTCACAAAACGTTTATGGGCATTGTACGGGCTAAAATGGCTCCCATCCACACCCAAATAGTGGGTCTCCTTTGGGGAGAAACACCCTGGGAACCAAAAATGTTTCACCAAACGTTTATGGGCATTGCACAGGCTAAAACGACCCCCATCCACACCCAAATCATGGGTCTCGTTTTCCCATTCACTGCACAACTCCCAAAACATAAATTTGGGTATGGAAAAATAAGGAAACAATAACAAAACGTGGAGGTAAATGCACAATAAGATCCTGTTGCGTGAGGAAGATAAAAATGCCTCTTAGAACCCCCAAATCGTCAATCCTTGCTGCACATTCACTTAGCAAGACCCAAACAAATTTATGGGCATGTAGAAATGTAGAAAAATGCAAAAAAATGGGATGAGAATGCCCCAACTTTCTCTAGTTGTGTGAGAGAGCAAACACATGGGTGAATAATGGCTTGGGCCTCCTTTTCTAAGTATTTACTTAGCCCATAAGTCAAAATTCATTTTCCCAAAAATGGGTGGCTTCCCCAATATGAATTTGACTCCCATACTCTCCCCATCCCCATGCAATAACTTCTAGATGACTGGGCATAAAATGACAAAATGGGTAGTTGACCTCTTTATGGGTTTTCCCTTAGACATTTGGCTTTTCCCCAAAGGTTTAAAGGTTTGAATATTCCCCCCTCCCTATTCCTTGTGAAATCATGCCCCCATCTCTTTAGCATTGCGGCGCATAACTAGTTGTGGTATTTGTATTAATTGCATAGTTACATGATGTCTAAAAACATATTGTGCCTGGTTAGCACATAAACCGTCGGCATCGATTTTAATTGTCGAAACATAAAATACTAAATCCATGGTGGTGCCTTTGCCTTGAGCTCCACACCATGACTTATTAACGATATTTACATCATATCCAATTCAAAACCATGGGGTCAAAACCAGGGTGTTACAGTTAGAGGAAATCCTAGATATTTAATCTTCCCCCACTTATCAAAGCTAGGGAAACCCAAGGTATGTGCTATTCGAAGTATTGCCGAATGATCTACATTCCAACCATAAACAACATTTTTATTTTTGTTGATTAAATCTCCTAAAACTAAGCAAAAAATTTGAAGAATTCCATTAAAGGCCCGAGCAATCTTTAATGAGGCCCCTCCTAGAAGAAGAGAATCATCCACAAAGAGGGCATGATCTATAGGATCCACTTCCCTTGCAATCTTAATGCTTGGAATATAACCTGCTTCCTTTTCGACGGTAAGTTTTCTGCTAAGAGTTTTTGCCATCAAGATATAGAGGAAATGTGATAGCGGACATCCTTGGCGGAGTCCTATTGAAGCTTGGAAGAAGTATGAAGGTCTACCATTGACAAGAGGTGCAATCCAGGGCCTATCTATGCAAGCTTTTATCAAGTTAACAAACTCAATGCTAAAACCAAAAGAGAGAAGGACTTGATAGAGAAAGGTGAGATTTACTCGATCAACGGCATTTTCCATATCTAGCTTGATTAGCATTCCTTCCTTTGGAAGCTGGAATGTAGGGATTTTTGGACTTGAATTACATTGTCAACTAGATGCCTACCTTTTACAAAACCCCCCTGAATAGGAGAGATCAACTTCCCTAACAAAGACTTGAGTTGATTAGCTAGAAGTTTAGCAAGGATCTTGTAGGAGGCATTACATAGTGAGATAGGTTAAAACCTATCAAAAGTTGTAGGATTAACTTCCTTTGGGATTAAAGCAAGAAAGTATAATTAGTACACCCTCCCACTTTATTTTTTTTTAAAGACTGTCACCTTGCAGATCAAATCTGTTTTTATAATTTTCCAGCAAATTCTATAAAAATGGAAAGAAAATCCATCCATCCCAGGAGCTTTATCCGACTCCATTGCCTAGATGACATCCAAAATTTCTTTTTTCAAAGAAGGGCTTCAATAGACCAGCGTTACCCTCTGAACTGAAAATAGAAGGGACATTAGTAAAAAAATCAACAGTCACTTCACCATCAGAGATTCCATCCTCCTGAAACAAGTGCTGAAAGTTCCTTCTTGCATGCTATTTTAATTGTTCATGACCTTTAATAATTCCCCCCTCACCTGTGGAGATTTTCGAAATATGATTACGTGAAAGTCTAGCTCTACATTGACGATGGAATAAGGTTGTATTTTTATCTCCTGCATGCAACCAAAGACTACAAGACTTCAGTCGAAGGTATTCCTCTTCCTATCGAAAAGAGTGAAAGGTTTTAATTTGTGCGGACCGTTCAAGAGCCAGCTGAGCTTTGGTAATTTCACTTTCCTCCATTTCTAACTGGAGCTATGATAACTCTAGCACTTTCTCTTGCCTATTGCTCATCGAAGTATTAAGATATTTTTTTGTCTAATTTTTCAATGCATATCTAGTGTTCTTAAGTTTTTGCTCCCAAATAAAGCCGGGGCATCCTTCTACATACTAAGTCCATGATTGTGTCACTGTTTCCCAGAAACCATCTCTCTCAATCCAGAGAGGACTGAAATGGAACGAAATTGGGCCAATATCTTCCTCTTTGTCAAACATCAAAGAAATAGGATGATGAACTGAAGTAAATTTGGGCAAAATTTTGGTTGAGATTATGAATTTCCCATCCATCAAGGAACTTTGGACTAGAAACTTGTCAAGACGAGTAACGATATTGGCAGCTTCTACTATGTTATTGGACGAAGTGAAATGACCTTTCTTAGGTTTAAAGCCAATAAGATCACTAGCTTGGATCAAAGCCCCTACTGATTCTTGAAAAGGATCCTTACCACGAACTCTACCTTTTTTCTCTTTTGGCTCTGAAGTTATATTGAGATCCCCTACCACTACAATATTTATAGGAGAATAGATTTCTAAGAAATCTTACAGTGATTTCCAACATTCTTTTTTTTCATTAAAATTAACTGGGAGATAACGATTGAAAAGAGCCATGGAGATCTTACTTGAAATATGACGGAGTTCTGTAAAAATCCAATGTTGGGTAACAAACAAGTTTTTCATATGAAAATTATCCTCACACCATACTATTGCAATGCCCCCAGAAGTACCTCTCACGCTGAAAGCCTTGCCAACATTCATTTTCCACTTTGTTTTACTTAATAGTAGAAGAGCTTCCTCTTCTATCTTTGTCTCTTGAAGCAAGAGAATATCAGTAGAATTCATTCTCATTAAATCTTTGACTGCTTCTGCTTTGTTTGGATTCCCCAATTTCCCTACAATTCCAAGAGACGATTTGGATTATTTACCCGAGAGAGAGAGAGGGATTTATTACTCCATTTGGGGTTGTAGTCCTCTTGCTTCTGCCAAGTGACATTTCAATTGTGGACTGGCTGCACTGCATCTTTAATCTCTCCGCCTCTTCTTCTCTAACCTCCTTTCGAGACTTCATGCCTGCCTTTTTGGAAATTTGCTCTATAGAATCTTCTTCAGAAGATCCAAAACCGTCAACCGATTTCTTCTTTATTATTTCTGCATACGAAGGAGAAGGTTTGGCTCCATTTGGAGAAGGATGGTTTTCTTGCAAGATTTCACCTCCACTAGGTAGTTTTGAATTAGTTGTTCCATATTGTTCCAATGGTTCGGTGTTTACTTCAACTTCATCGTCCTGCTCTCCTAAGCACTGCAATTCACCCTCTTCAAGAACATGAATATCTTCAAAAGAACTTAAAACAACAAAATGATTAAATGAAGCAATGGGATTTTCTATAGCCTGAATTTTAGGGAGGATCTTCTCGTTAACAATGGATCCATTCCTAGTCTTTCCTTCTTTACCTTTCTTTCTATTGTCCTAGCTGGAAACACCTGATTTTTGAACCTGAGTCCATTGATCATCCTTCTCTTTTTCAAGATCTTCTTCTGATTTTTTCTTGCAATTTCAAGCAAAATTACCATAACCATGGCGGTAACGACACTTGAAAGGAAGCTGTTCGTAATCTAGCTCCTGGATGTGAGACCATTCAGTTGCTGTTAAATTGATCGCATATGATAGCCCTATCTCCAAATCAACATCCATGCGTATTCTTACACACGAGTATTGGTCTTTCCTTTCTGCCCTATCGATGTATTTTTCAAGCTTGTTCCCAATGGTTTCCAGGGATTCTGAGTTCCAGCAGTGTAAAGGTAAGTGAGGAAGCCTTTTACCCAAATAGGAACAACAGATGAAACATCTTGGGTAGGATCAAAATCTGGAGTCCACTTATTCAAATAGATCCCTTGAGGGTCCATGAAGTATGGACCGTTTCGAAAATTAAGATCATGATCCTCAGCTGAATCAAAAACAAAAACATAATATCCTGTTCCTACAAGGTGATTTCGAATACCTTAAGTTACTAAGGGCCTCCAATTTCGCTGAACCCATCCATCAATAGCCTTAGGAGAAGTTTAGATACCTGTAAATTGCCCAATAAGCCCTCTCTCAACAAGATTTAATGTATTTCGGTAAGTTCGTTTAGCGAGAAATTCAACCGAGGGAATGTCTGCTTTCTTAACAAATCTCTGCAAATTTGGGCCCCCTTTCCTCTTGCCACAGGAGGCAACCAATCTTTTGAAGGCATCCAATTCAGGTGGAGGAGGAGGAGGAGGGTCCCCTACATAGTCGATAAGAGAATTCTATGTGCACCAATCTATTTCATAATGAATCTTATGAGAAGAAAATCAATAGCAGAGAAAGATCTTCCAACGAAACCTCAATCCAACTTGCCAGGGGATAAAATACTCCAACAGTTCAACACTCTAGAGCTAATTGAGATCCAATCAAAGACAGGCTGAAGTATGTAAAATTCCTTCATAGCCTTGGTGGAACCTTCCAACAGCAACAAGTGAACCTATTATTTAACAACTCCTCCAAAGAACGAGCCAGAGCCGAATCTCTCTAGTTCAGATCTTAGACAATCAGAAGTGTTATAGATCCAAGAGCTAATACAGAGCTTCATAATACTACAAAGAACAAACCGCCCAAGCATAATCCAGAGCCAGAGACGCTTCAAAGAAATCAAAATCTTCTTGGGCAAAAATAAAAAACTGAGTTCCTCACAACCACCTCCATGAAATAGTCTTGTAGGGGAAAAAACGCTCCAACAGGTAAGCACTCTAGAGATGAATGAGATCCAATCAAAGACAGGCTAAAGTCTGCAAAATCTTGAAGAGGTCGCAGCCTTGGTGGAACCTTCCAACAGCAACTCACAAACTTGTTATTCAATAACTCCTTTAAGGAACGAGCCAAAGACAGAGCTTTTCTCACTTCAACGGGTTTAGAACATGGAGCCTAGATCCAAGATAAAACAGAGCCACGATCCTACAAAGAAAAACCTCCCAAGCACAAACCAGAGCTGAAGACGCTGAAGAAAATTTTAAAAATCTTCTTGGAGTGAAATAAACAAGGCTAGCAAACTAAATTTGCTAACTAGGATTACTCAAGCTCTTATATTTCAAAATTTATTATTAAAGAATTTACAAGAAAAAAAGGTTTAAGAAAAAGTTGATAAATTTAACACTAAAGCCATGAAACAAAAGCCAAAAAACATGAAAACAATTTGTGAAAAACAAAATAGCATGACACAAGCACAAATTTAATGCCTTTTCTTTCATATATAATTTTTTTTCAAGGAGAAAAAAAACAACTTTATTAAAATTAAAAGTTGTGTCTTTACTTACAAAAAGGAGATAAAAATTGACATGTCTCCTTCTCTTTTCAAAAATGGAAAATACCATGCGCTTGGTGCAAAAAAAACAGAAATAACCAACCGTCAAAGGATATACACAAAACATAACTTTCTCAACTAATAAAACCTGATGTTTGTAAATCCAGTTGTCTAGTGTCAGTTACAACTGTCCACAAAAATGACAATGAGCAATGGTTGAGCTTAAGTAACCAATCAAGAAACGCTCATCCTACCTTTCTGTAATAGCAAGCCAACTGACCAAACATCGTAGAAGAGATGCTTGTCCATGTCTCCAATGCCTTTATTTTTCGAGAGAGAATCCACTATGGGGTTGTATTCACGAAAGAAACGCTAAAAGGAAATGCCACGAAAACAATTGATGAGCAGTCTCACCTTGTCCAACAAGTGAGTCAGCAAGAGAGAATGTAGTGAGCTCTCTCTCTTTGCCCAGTTTATCAAAACTTGTAAGTCTTCGACAATAAGGATCTCTTCCAAACTGAATAGTCAGGCCAATAAGAGAATACCCCACATCCCCAACAACTCTTCTCTAGTATTCACTCCACCGCACGCCCGCATCCATCCCTTTATCTTCACCGAAGGGTTTAACTTTAGGTACATTCCAACTCCACACTTACCAATCTACTCAGCTCCATAAAAAAATCCCACAGCAGAATCTGCGTTGATGAAAGGGATCAGGAAAGTTCTTGGTTCTTTGGGCACTTTCTTCGTCCTCCATTCCAAATATGCCCTAATGGTATTAGAAATCACCTCACGCAAAGCCCATTCCCGTCCATTAAATAAGGTCCTATTTCGGGCCTTCCACCTTTTTCAGAAAAAGAAAAGACGAAGAGCACGATGCTGCCTCTCATCTGTAAACCAAACACGAAGGGCTTCAGATAAGGAGATCCCTTCCCAATCAGACGAGAGATTGTACTTCCCTTTTAAAACCAACCAGGGTTCCTTTAGATAAGGACAAGAGACAAAAAAAATGAAGAACATACTCCCCATCAGCTTTATACATGATACACCTACATGGTCCATAGAAGCCCCGCGCCTGCGAAGCATCCCAGGTAAGAACTTTGGAATTAAGGAAAAGCCACATAAAGGTTTTGATTTTTAAGGGACAATGTTCCTTCCAAAGCCAATTTGTCCACTGGTGAGAATGATCAGGATACTCTTGCTCGATGACCATGTCATATGCTAGCTTAGTGGTCACCTCTCCTTTTCGCTTATTCTGGAGCCATACAAACTTATCCGCCTTATTGGTCAAATGGATCCCTGCCTGATGAAGATACTTGATATACCTGTTCCATTCTATTGCCATCACACCAAGGAGAGTCGGATCTTGGGAAAAGAACCAATTCTTTGTATCAACAAGTAGACCACCCCAAGCCTGTTTAAGGACAAATATATATATATGTATGTATGTATGTATGTATGTATGTATGTATACATATACATATACATATACATATGTATATGTATATGTATACATATACACATATATATATACATATATATATATATATGTATGTGTATATA
>LPNX010027187.1:154485-168010 GCA_001517045.1 Pseudotsuga menziesii
CACATATATATACATATACACATACATATAGACACATACATATATATATATATAGATAGATAGATAGATATATATATATATACCTGTGAAGTTCGACTAACAGCCCCTTTGACAGGCGGAAGGTATCCTATAATCCCACCAAGGGATCGATACCCACAAAAGCTTGTATTTCCCTGCCTATGGACTAAGTAATCTCTTGAGTGATAATAGGTAAACACTAAAGGAAACTTCTCCATATAAATGAGAAGTTTGCATGCTTCCCCGAATAAGTTCTTAGCGAATGCTTGGGGCTAAGCTTTAACATATACTTAGCTCTAATGATAGTGCTCCATAACCCATAGTTGGCTTGACGTCTCCAAAAACTACGTGCATAGAGCGCTCTATTGAAAATCGACAAATTCTTTATCCTCCATCCCCCTTTGTTCTTTGGGATAGACAGGATATCCCAAGCAACTAAATGCCATTTGTCCATACCGATACTTCCAGACCACAAAAACTGGAACATCTTCTTTCTCAGTGCATCAATCACTGAGACCAGGATACAAAACAATGAGAATTAAAAGACTGGTATACCTTGCAAAGTCAAGGAGGTCAAGGTTAACTGCCACCCTAAAGAAAGACATATGAAAGCCCAACAATTTATTCTTTTGTGGAACTTTTTTATAAGCCATCCCCAGTTAGTCTTGCAGTACCCATTTGGTTTTAAGTTGAAGCCAAGGTATCTAAACCCCATCGAGAAGTTGAAGCCAAGATATCTTAACCCCGCCAAGAAATCCACATGCTTGAAGCCAAATAACTTGGAGATAACCTTTCTACTCCACTCATCCACTCCAACATAGATGAAACATGACTTCTTAGCACTGACCTCCAGCCCCGAAGCCTTACAAAATAATGAAATAATTTCCTTATAAGCTCGCCACTCAGCAATAGACCCCAGTCCAAAGATGAGGACATCATCCACATAGAAGAGATGACTATTAACCACGGACCCAACCACTCTAATCCCACAAACCTTCTTCCTAGCAATAGCACTGTGAATAAGCAGATTGATACCCTCAATGGCTAAATTAAACAAGTAGGGCAATAAAGGGCACCCTTGATGGAGCCCACGATTTTTGGCGAAAAAAGGAGAGAGAGACCCATTGATAAGTACAACAAACCTGGCATTTGTGATACAACACATAATCCACTTCGTAACTTCATAGGATAAATCCGTTTGAATAAGAATTAATCTTAAAAATTATTCGTTAAAAACAAAATATGCTACTGAAGTACAAATTTAATGTTTTTGTTTAATACGGTCATAAATCCTCATGTAAAGAAGTAACACTAATTTGAAAAAAAACAAAACTTGAAAGAAAACAAAAAACTATGTGGAACATAATGAATGCCTTTTCAAAATAAATCATAATTAAAAAAAATAATATTTTTTTATGAAACTAAAACAATTAATAAATTGATCACAGTATGTAAATTATTATAAATTAAAAAAATCATTGTTTATTGATCACAATATATAAATTATTATAAATTAAAAAAATCATTATTTACATTTTCAAACAGCTCTCTTATAAATTTTATTGTCACAAGCACAAGCATAAGAGAATTTAAACAATATCTTATTTGAACATTAATTTAAGGAAAATTACTCCAAAATGCATGAATAAGTTATTTAAGATTCACAATCACATTGATGAAAACACATAAAACTAACATATATAGACCAACAATATCCAACTTTTTATGTCGATTCTATATTTCTTTTTTATTTTTATTATTTATATGAATTAATCTTAACCACAATTTTATCTTTATATATAAAATATATAAATTAAAATATCCAAATTCTATCAAAGATAACCTCGGAAAACAAATGATTTAGTATCTTCCCCTTTTTTTATACATCACTAAAAGGAAGAATCTAATCTTACCTCTTAAGATGTTCAAATTCTAAAATTGTATGGGACAATATGTAAAAATATTTAAAAGAAAAAAAGAGATGTCTATGAAAGGGAACGTCTCCATTTTTAGACACCTGACACCTTCTCTATTTTTGCCTCCCTCCCACCTCAAAGACATTACTTATGGACACATATTGATACCATTTGCACATCCTATGAACAATTTACTTAATAGGGTCATGAAAAAGAATTTACTTAATATGGTCATGAAAAAGATAAAGTGTCTTTCTCTTAAGAGTAACATTACAAAATTTCACTCCACATCATGCATTAAGGCTCATCAACAATTGAATGTAGAGACAAGCATTACAATGAATCTTTCTGGACTCTTGTCTTCCATCAAGATCTCCATGTTGGAATTTATGTTTGATTTTATATACACTCAATGTTACCTTGAGAACAACTAGTTTGGTGTGAAATGGATAATGAATCTTTGTGTACTTTTGTCTTTCATCAAGATCGTATGTTGATATATCAAGATCTCTATGTTGGAATTCATGTTTAATTTTATATACACTCAGTTTTACCTCGAGAACAACTAGTTTGGTGTGGAATGGATAGTGTACTACTATATTGGGAAGATTTGTTAGTGATAGTGAGGCCTTATGGTGATTTGGTCAAATAATTTTATGAAGAATATTGGTTTTGATTCTTGAATGTGATGGTGTGAGGATTATGTCCAATTTTAATCTGGAAATTCTAGAATGTGTGTCTTTCTCTTAAGAGTAACATTACAAAATTGCACTCCACATCATGCATTAAGGCCTACCAACAATTGAATGTATTTTACATAGAGACAAGCATTATAATGAATCCTTGTGGACTCTTGTCTTCCATCAAGATCGTGTGTTGATATATCAAGATCTCTATGTTGGAATTCATGTTTTATTTTATATACACCCAATCCTACCTCGAGAACAACTAGTTTGGTGTGGAATAGATAGTGTACTACTATATTGGGAAGATATGTTAGTGATAGTGAGGCCTTATGATGATTTGGTCAAATAATTTTATGAAGAATATTGGTTTTGATTCCTGAATGTGATGGTGTGAGGATTATGTCCAATTTTAATCTGGAAATTCTAGAATATGTGTCCGACTCTATTGAATCTATTTTTAAGATCGGAAGCACATCATTTGTAGATTTATTATATGATGTCTTATTTGTATATCTTTCAAATAGAAAACTTGTTGTCATAATGCATATTAATTTTTTTTATAGTTTCTATTTGAGAGTGATTTTTAATATTAATATATTATATGGCTTCATGGAATTATAGAATTTACATGTGTAGAAATCCTATATTACATATAGGAAAATTTGGCTTTATTGTTTTCATTTTGCAAGTGTCTCCTTTGGGATTGAGGGAGATAGAGTTCTTCTCATTCTCCCAAAGTCTTATCTATATTGAGCAGGAAAATATATCTTCTTGAATAGAGAAAATAGATGGACCATGTTGTATGTCCCATATTATGTCAGAGGCTAGGAAAATTTCAATAGCCAAACATTATGTACTTTGAATGAACAAAATTTCATGATTTGACTCCACAGAGAAAAAGTGTCCCACAGACTAGTCTGATGTTAATGAAATCATCCTTGATTGTTTAAGACTTTAGTTAATTGACTGTTAATAGTTTCTTGTTTGTAGTATAAATGGATTGATTCATTGTTAATAGATTTTACTTGAGATACCATTGCCATGAGTTCACAAAGATTTGATTATGTTATGAAAATAGACTGTAATCTTCATTTTTGTTTGCACATCTTGAAATGACTTTTTATTCGGTCTGTTTTAATAGAATAATAAACATCATTAGACAAAATATGTGTCCAAATTTGAAGAAAAAATGAGGGAAATATGTTATGTTTAATTTGTAAGGTATTTGACTTGTAGGGTTAACTATAAAAAGAAGTAAGTGATCCATGTGGATTTATGCACGGGCTTGGCTATGGATTTTGTAGATTTCTACAACATTCGGTTCCAAGTCTGGAACAACACTGCTTATATCTTCTGGTTTCCATTGAGGATAAATATGCCAGTTCGTCAATTTGGTCACTCTAGGCCAGATTTCTTCATTTGGAGTTCCTTGAAACATGTTGCATGCAAATAATAAATTGTTGGAGCAAATTGTTGTTCTGCATTAGTGAAGGAGGACCTGCAAATAATGATATAACTTCTCTTTTTTGGTCAAATATTAGCTTGAAAAATCTCAAAATGTTGTTGTACTTTAGATTCTCCACTAAACAGGCTTGCATTATGGACATTTAAGATGCAAAATTGAAAATCTTCTATAGGTTGGATGACCTAGTAGACCAATGACACAATAAATTGAAACAAAATATGAACTACAATCTCAACAAAATGTTAAAAAACATTGTAATTGCCTCCCCCGCAAGAAAATCACGGTAAACAATTGAAAGATTTATGCTTTCATTAATATAATGAATATATGTGTAGAGTTGCTTTCCACTAGAGCATCCCACACCTGATAACTTATCTGCATAACAAACAACGAATTCCATCCATGGCAAGCTAGGCAATCAATCATTTAGCCCATAATTGCCAAATTTTCTAGGTTTTAATCCAACATTACGTGTAATCAATCATTTAGCAGTTTTGCTTATGACTTGCTTTTTATTACAAGGTATGGAATCAAATAAAGAGTTACTTGGATTCCTAGGCTATACATTTAACATTTTCTTCAAGTGATTAACCAATTTATATGCAATTAACAATTCATATTTGACTTTGTTATTACACCTCATATGGGAATCAAAACACACGCCATTACAATAGTAATTGAGATTTCAAGCTCACATATCCTTTCAGTACAAATGTCTTGTTAAGTAGTTGAGTGAAATCCGCTTCTTAATCTACTAGATCCATAATTCGACTGTTAACTTGTAATTATCGAAGGAAACAAGTCCGATTGAAGAGAACTGAAAATACATACACAATTCCCTTCTTAGGCGGGGTTTCCAAAGATGGTTATGGGTAATTTTCCTCCAATATATGGGTGATAACATCGAAGTCTGAAACCCACATATCATTGATACTTCGGAAGGAACTTTTCCCTCGGGGATTATTTGCAAAAACATGTGCACTAACGTCTTAGGCTCCCCTAGTTCACCCATATATACATAGGCACGGTCTCACAATCGTAATCGTTTTTAGCTCTAGCTATGAAAGGAAGACCTACAATATACGGAAAAATTTATAAATGGGCTTCGTGCTAGAACATTACCGGTCAGGTTTGTTATTCATATCAATGAACTTCATGTTATATGGGACCTGTTTTTCCTCAACAGTAAGAAAAACATGATGGCTGAAGTGATCTACATAAAGATGGATTCAATATTAGGCTTCACTTCATACAATGCACCATTAAAAGACAAATTGCTTGATATAAAGAGATAAAATAAAACTCAACGAAAATAGGAAATACGACATCAACATTGAACCCTTCTACTAAAAAGAAAAAATGGGAGGAGAAATTACTTACAGTGTCCGAGCTTGTCAGGTGCACCAAGGACAACCTTAACGCAAAGAATCAAATGTGTTTTTAGCTACTACGCTACCCAAGGTTCAAAATCTGCTTGCACATCCCCTTATCTCTATATACTTCTTTCGTATGCCTACAATCAATGCCAATGCCAGAGAAGTTTAGGGAAATGGACTTTGTCAGACATAGAGAAATGGAGGCTTAGGGAAACAGGGTTTGTCAGATTAATTAATGTAAATGTTAGATCATTATTTGTATAAAGTTTAATATACATAAATTTTATTTTATTTTTAAGCTTTTGTTAATAAAACCAATGATAAAAATTGTCAAATCTAAACTTACTACATAATATTTTTTTAGATAAATTATGATAAAAAATCATTAAAAAAAATATTCTCATATTTATGAAAAATTATGTTTGATGTTGAGTTGTGGTCAAATTAATTGGAAATGGCCAAACATATATAGTTGTTGCCTACTTTAGGGACTAATAATCCCTTTACAACTCATTAGGAACCATGCAATATTTTTTCCATGGAAAAAAAGGGACAATATGTATTATTGAGAAGATTTAAATATCCATTTCTTATCAAGCTAAAAGAAAGAAATTTTTCCATGGAAAAAAAGGAACAATATGTACTTAGTGAGAAGATTTAAATATCCATTTCTTATCAAGCTAAAAGAAATCGTTTATTGAAGATATATTAATATTTTCTGTAATTCCATATTCTATACATAAATAAATTATTTATTTAAAAATATAATTTAAAAAATTATTATAAATCTATTTTAAATTTAGATTTATCAGTGTTAGTTTTTTTAATATATAAGTTAATATATATTTTTTAATTATTTTATTTTGATCATTTTACAACCTATGTGGGTATTAAATTGCAAAATACTTTACTATCAATATAACAAAAAAATATCTATTTAACATTTAAATATCACATGTTTTTCAACTCTTATTTTAATATGTTACATCCAAATTTATTTTCAACATTCGTTTTGTTTATATTGAAGTCTCCAATAACAAGAGTCACCAAGTGGCAATGTCTTAACGATAGCTTTAAGATTTAAGAGAAAAAAAAGTAGAGCTAGGCTATGAAAGAAGGAAGATTTAATAGAAAAAAAGTATAGCTAGGATATGGAAAAGAAATCACACTCTTAAGTAAAACACTTATGAAAAAGACCCAAACTACCATATTTGATTAAGACAATATTTGGATCTTTGTCATGTGTAAAATATAGTTATCATGTTTATAATCATTTTCTAAATACAGTCATGAGAAACTGTTGTGCCAATCGATTATAACCATTTTAAAGTTAAAAAAAAACATTTAAAAAATAATACTTTTTGAAGACGGTCATCTTTCGAACGCAGCTCCTCTTCATTCAAATAATACTTTATTTATCATCTTCCATGTTAAATTTGTATCACTCATTCCTTTAATCAATCTTTTATCACTAAGATAAAATAAGATGGGGTGAATACTAATTCTAACTATATTTAAAATTTATTTAAAAAAATAAAGCTTATTGATAAGTTGTCTCCTAAAAAATCAAATAAATAAGATTGATCTTTAAATAAAAAAAAGGTCACTTTCCTATTTGTGTGGATAGTAGGTTAAGCAAACCATCATTTGGACATTCAAGCCAAAACATGATGGAATGAAATCCATGTAGTCCCAAAAAAAGATTCTTGACTTACAAAGTACTTAAAACATTAAAACTTTAATACTTCATATTTTCTAAAAATACTTAATTAAATAATATTACAAACACAAATAAAATCTAACCTAACAATCTCTCATTAATTACAAACTCCATATAATCCTCATCATAACAAAGGCACATTAACATTGGGAGTTATCCAACTAAGGGATGATTTTGACTTTCATGTTGATTTTTTGTCGGAAATCTGTTATTTATGTTGTTTGTTGGGCGATTTTAAACGCAGAAATAAAATCACGGGACACAAAAACCTCTAAACATCTACACTTTGTAAGATCTAGCAGTGTTTTTATGGGTTTTTGAAAATTCCGTGAAGATTCATAGCAAAAAACTAATATAAACCAGCCAAAAATAAATCATCCTTGTTTAGACTACTTGTTAACATTGTATTCTATGTAAAAACTAATATGGGTGCTACAGACAACTCAACAAATTTTTTTATCATTTAGTCTTACACGATGGTTGATTCTTTGTACGGTCTTGTTGAAGATTTGGAATCTCAATATATTGCTTAGGATGGTTTTTTTTTTTTGTAAGTTGCACAGAAAATTGTATTACAGAGGCAAAAAAAATTACATCAAAGAACTCATGATTTGACAGAGGTTGAAGGAGATTGTGCCTCCTCCAGAGCCATTTCCAAAAAATAAGACACCTGTCTGTTTGGAAGCATACTGACGATGAACAAAAACTCTAAAAACTATTCAAGACCGATATGCAGGGGAACTGGGTTGGATAACCAGCCGAGCCCCGCTAGAACTAGAAAGATACATAAAGTAAACCTTAGAAATAAAAACATAGACAATATTTAAAGGCCTGCACGAAGTGAAGCCTGAAAGAGACATGTTCAGAGCACGCATTAAGTTGAGGGGGGATCTTCAGTGATGGGGCAAACCCATCGCTCCTCCTGTGACATCATGAGTGAGTTTGTGGCTGCCATTGGAAAGAGAAACATCGATGGAAGATGACCGGCCTGCGGAGAAGACGAGTCTTTTAGTCGTTTGGAGAGGGGTTCCACAGGAGAAGGCACCTGGAATGATTTAGCCCAAGGCAACTTGGAGGAGCTACCACTTCCCCCTAGACTAGTGATGGCCCGCCTGCCCATTTCACTTCCACTAGCACCGCCACCCTGTGCTTCGGCCCCCGACTTATGGACGTTTAAGCTGGAAATACTAGTTGTACCTTTCCAGGAAAAGGTTTTGTCCAATTCGGTCAGCTGGGCATCGATCTCAGCGATTTTCATTTTCATGGAATGGATCGCCAGTCTAGCTTCAGCCCAGTTGTTGAGCATGTCTTTAGCTAGGTTACAAAGCATGTTTTTTACCATCCAGTAGTGGTTGATACGACTGCCATCCTCCCCCGTCGAAAGCTTTTTGTTTAAAACCTTATTCTCCCAAGCCTCTACCAGCACTCGAACACGACCAGAAGTATGCGGTTCATAATCCTCAGGGATGAGGACGCTGCTACTTCTCTGGGATTTCGCTCAACCTGAGTGGGCTCGTTTAGGAGTACCTCGCTAGCGAGACATGACTGTCGAATTGAGCTTGAGACCAATATGCAGAGGGGTGAAAACTCCTACCCGGGCTTTGGAATGATAAGCAACAACAAAGTTAGCAACGGCAATAGAGATACTGTGGTATACCACCCTGAACTCACGGCTAATACTCCTATCGTTCATTTCATAGTGCACGCGGAAAGACTACATGGAGTTCTTATCAGTCACCATTAATCCAAGCAGATAGGCCTTGAATGAGCCTAGAACGAAGTACTAGTTCCAGCTTTGCTCTCATGCTCCGACAAGACTCAGGAATAATCTTCAACGTTCGAAGGATCCTGCGTAGAGTGACGACATTCATGAGCTGGGTGATGAGCGCACGTCTTATCACCGACTGCACCTGGAAGGCGGAGGTCATGCCAAGTGTTGACAGAGATCATCGAAAAAGAAACGTTGGTGGAGTTGTTCGGATCCAAGCACCGGGAATCATCGCTGGCGGCATGCGACGTCAGTGGCATAGGAGGACGCGTGTCGCTCGCACTAGCTGAATGGCTGGCCTTACTGTTGACACCCGCATCTGGGCTATTGCTTAGGATATATTGTTGCTTTATATAAAAAATAAGAATTAATGGCTTATAATTAAAATTGTTATTTTTCATTATTTTATTTAAAAAAAAAGTGGAAAATTTTGAAAGTACGGTCCTTTTTTTTGTAAATTAAAGGACTAATCTATTGATATAAGGAGATAGAATCACAAAAAATGTTACAGATCATGGAAACATACCTACCCAGCATAATTGACAGGTAGAACCAAACATGGTGATGCTTGACCCTCCCTCCAAGAGGGAAAATAGGTCCAAAAAGATGCTGCGTGACCCTCCCTATTAAAGGGAAAATAGGTCTCAAAAAGATTAACAGTAAATTAAGAACCATTGTAAATTGAAAAAACATGCAGACCGAGTTCGAGATTAGTACACCCATATTGTTTTGGAATTTACTAGAAATATAAACAAAGCAGAGAACCCGACTAAGGTTTGTTGTATGGTTCCTCATCAATGGGGCAACAAAAACTGAAAGATGGTGGAGCAGAGCCGCCGTCTCCATCTTCTGATGTGTCTTCACTTGGCAAGCTGAGTCTTCATTGTTGTCAGAGGCTTCCTTGTCCTCGTTCGCTTCACCCGCAGAAGAATTCTTTACGAGCAGGGGGCAGTTTTTTTTGCGGGGGCGGGTGTGGGGGCACTTTTCCCCGTCGACATGGATTTCATACGGCCCAGTGGGGGNGGCACCAGGGGAGTAGTGGGAGTCAAAGGAGCAGGAACGACTGGTGGAACTAGAGCTAGGGGTTGAGAATTGAAATGAAGAATAAGTCTAATGAGCATATTTTTTGTTACCCAGTAGTGCTGACGCTGGTTCACTCATCGCCCCGCAGCATTAACGACACCTGTAAGTTCATCCTCCCAATCGTTCACGATTTGACGAACGTGGTCGGGAATTTCTTCATCGTAGCCTTCTCCACTTGCGAGGGCAATGAGCAGAACAAGGCGTTCATTCAAGGTGCCTCTCTTGGCACGGCCTCTACGCAGAACACCTCTCTGCCTTCATGACATGATTGGGACCTAGAGAGCAAAGAGCAGAAGAGCCAGGAGGAAGGGCAGTGGAGCCAAGAGCCTGGAGTCAGCGCAAAAGAGCTGGGAGTTAGGGGTGCAAGATGCAAATCCAGGGGCCGAGTGAGCAGGAGTATGCAGAGCATGGGGCGGAAGATGAACCTAGGGCAAATGAGCCAGAGAGCACCCCCGCCGAAGCTTAAACTTGTTGGCGCGTCCCTCAACCTTCCAGGGTGGCGAAATAACTCCGAACAGTTGTGGGGTGATGTCGATGTCTAATCCGTGGGCCTTGGGGTGGCCACGTACCCTCTTGTGTTTAATGGCTGCAAGCATTGGGTGGCGTGGGGGTGTGGCGTCCTGCTGACGCTAGGACCGTCCCGCTAGAGCATGCAAGGTGGGTGCCCAGGGCACCCGAGAGGCCCATCACATTTGGTGCCTCTCACATGGAGATCCATGTCACCCACATCCAGGTAAAGTACGGTCTTGTTGAAGCTATGGAATCTCAATATATTGCTTAGGATATATTGTTGGTTTATATAAATAATAATAATTAATGGTTTATATTTCAAATGGTTATTTTTTATTTTTAAGATATATTGTTGGTTTATATAAATAATAATAATTAATGACTTATAATTAAAATGGTTATTTTTTATTTTCTTATTAAAAAAATAAAAGAGTGGAAAATTTTGAAAATCAAATGTTAATTTTTATGTTTATAATTTATTAAATAAATACCAAAGTCAATTGTCTCCATGCACAAAGTATCAAATTATTGGTGAGAATATTTTAATGTACCTTTTTGATTCCTTGATATTGAAGACTATATCCCTTATTTAGAATTTTAAAAAGTAAAGTATTACGTTTGGCAAAGTATCTTAAATAAAAACGAATTTTAATATATCTATGCTAAAGATGCGCTCTTTAACAAAATTGTGAATTGTGGATTCAATATGCGCTCTTTAAAAGTTAATGAATATTTTTTTTAAATGAATTGTTTTAACAAAACCTATCAAATTGTTTTAAATGAACCTAAACTCTATATATATTATTATGTCCTTAGCTTTGATTTATAGATTTTCTTAGATAGCCTTAAGGGTTAGCTCAATAGGTAAGACGTGCATACACTCTTTTGGTTTGGAGGGAGGTCACGGGTTCGAGCTTTGAGTCCTGTGGGGTTAGGTCTTTTGCTAGGATGGCCGGCCATTTACCACCTCTACCATTCATGAATGTAAAAAAAAATTTCCTTAGAAGCGATTAATCCCTCGTCGTATCAATACTTGCCAAAATTTGCTAGGATGGCCGGCCATTTACCACCTCTACCATCCACACATGTAAATTTTTTTTTCCTTAGAAGCGATTAATCCCTCGTCGTATCAATACCTGCCAAAATTGCGAACTTGATGCATTAATCCATTGACACGTTGCTTGAGAAGTATGTTAATGAGTTGTATGATAAAGAAAAATAATATACTTTTACTTTTTTCTCAATTATTTAAAAAATATTGAAATTTAAAAGTAAGAATGAAATATATATGATTATGATTGTTATGTTAATGAGTTTTATGATAAAGAAAAAAAAATATAATTTTATTTTATTCTCAAATATTTAAAAGATTAAAATTTAAAAATAAGAATAAAATATATATGATGATGGAATATTTCAAATGAAGAAACATTCAATGCATTTATAAAATTTACATAAAAAAAAACATTTTATTTAAATATTTACAAATTATTAAAATTTAAAAAATATGAATGAAGTACAGATGATGATGGAATATTCTAATTAAGAAACATTCAATGCATTTATATTGGCTTGTCAAAGTTTTTATTTAAACTCATGTTGAATTTGGAAAGCATATATAGTTTCAATAATGCTTATGTTAATTATCGTCTCATTTTCAAGATTGTGTTGTTGGCATTTTCTATGCTCCAAAGAATATATATGTATGCAGTATTTTATTAATTGCTTTTATTAGAATGATTATAAATAGTTTAACTCCATGCTTAAAAAATGTTTGATTATCAAAATTTTGAAAATCGAACAATATATCAAATTTTAATAATAATGGTTTGTAACTAATGAGAAAAGGTCAAATATAGTTATGAAAACAAGATATGTTATTTTTATATGAAAACAAGAGCTACGAAGTGGCAACGTCCTCGACTAAAGCAAATAAGCTAAATAAAAACTTCGAAAAAAAAAGAAGCTAAATAACTAAGGGAATAAAAACTTCGAAAAATAACAAATAAGCTAAACAACTAACCTATACTTATTTTATTCAATTAATTTTGACATTGACTTATACATTTTAGAAACCCAATAATTATAAACATGGATAAATTGATTAAGAGGCATAAACACATTGATTTGCATTCATTTATCTATTTTAGAAACTTATCAATTGTAAAGATGGATAAATTGGATGAAGAGCGAGTTATTTTTTCACTATCGTCAAGAGCAACTCACATACATAAAGTGTATGTACCTTTGATGTATACTTTTTTAGAATTAAATAGTTATGTGTAAGTATCTTATTTTCTTGATCTTTGGTGTTTACATATACACATTTTTATTGAATTTTGATATGTTTTTTCATTCTATATCAATGCAAATACAATTCTATAGGAAAAAAACTTTGTTTCATAACCTTATGTTATGGTTATAAGGGACCTCTTGAGATCTGGGGTATGCAAACTACATATAATCCAAAATAAAATCAAAACCAACCAATACATCTCACCAAGCTATACTTGTTCCAAATTATACATGTCACCAAATTACACATAATGAAATCTTAGGCTTGTGTTTGTAACCCTTTAAGGATCTCTAGAACGTTTTACCTTCTAAGTCTTTATTGAGTTTAGGGTTACTCTAAAAGTGTCAAGACACTACATAGTTAAGGAGCCACCACATAAGACCAACAAGGGAGGTTTTAACACAAGGCTAATTACAAATCAATAAGTACTTTAATTTCATTTATCATTCATGCCTTTCATATGTCAAAGTGGATATTAGGTAAGATGTCTATACCCAAAAACAATTAATTGTTTGCTCTAAACTTTTGTGGATGGTCAAAGTTACCTAAAGATCCAACAAACTAGTTTTTTTTCCTGTAGCATTGATGTTATAGCAATAGCTACGAGCAACTGCCGTGACATTGTCGTGTTTTTGTATATGATTGTCTCCCAATTCGACTCTCTCTCTCTCTCTCTCTCTCTCTCTC
>LPNX010027187.1:168091-258420 GCA_001517045.1 Pseudotsuga menziesii
TCATTATTGGGTGGCCACTACTGGCCCCCCATCCCTGAGGTGTGGGAGTTTGCATCTTTTAACTGGCGATAAGTATATGTTTTTTACGGCCTCCCCTTAGATAAATCCACGGGGAGCAACTAATGATGATCGAGCCATTGGCTAGTATTTCTCTTAAGGCCTAGATGTGGGAAATGGAAGATCAGATCAAGAGCTGTTGATCAAAGAGTAAGCCAGATTCAGATACCTTGATGACATTACCATAGGAATCACGTAGGGTAGCGATGGCAAAAATGTAACATTAGTTAGGCAAGTGGGAGAGTTGTGCGCACAAGAACAACTTGATTCATGGTAGAGTTTATAACCATTTAGTGAAGAGTGTTTTAAATGGAGCTAGTTTAGGCATTGTTTTAGCATGATTATTAGCATCTTTTAGGTGAGGTGTTTTTCTTTTAGATAGGGAGGGCATAACCAATTTTGTGGATCCAGGCGTAGATATCAAGGCATAGAAATCATAGGCAATAAAAACAGAGGCACCATTAGCAAAGGTAGCAAAAGGCAGGGAAAAAACAGAGAGTTAGAAGCAACGATTCTGGTTTAGCACTTGCAATTGCTTCCCTGTTCTCATCAATACTTATCCTGGATAGTCAATAACTAACTAGCATCTTTCGTTGATTGGTTTTTCAATCATGCACACCACTTGAGTGGTAATTCATAGCACAGTGAGACCCTCAGATCCATGTAGCAAGAACCTCGTACCCTATCTCCCTAACCCAACAACATCATCTTAAAGACTGCAATCCACATTCCAGACACTACTTGACTTGCCCCACTCCCTTGGGTCATACAAGAATGTCCATAGAAGGGCGCTCGGTCTCCTTGTTATAGAATGGGTAACTCTATCATGACCTTAGTTTGACTAAGGTTGATCATCAACTGTCGAAGATAAAAAAAGCTAGAGAGTGCATCAATTTGTCTCTAAAGCCCCTCAGGTGATGAGGCTAAAAGGATCACGTCGTCGACGAATAAAACCAAGAAGATAAAAATGTGATGAAGGTTACAACTGTCACCCTCCTGTATGTGCTTTTTGACAAAGGACTCCAACTCTTCAATATAGATTTTAAATATAGTTGGCAAGAGATTGAAACCCTATTTGACACCAATGGTGCTCTTGAGTCCTGATTAAATTTGAAAGTCCATGGGTTGCACGAAGATGGCCAAGAACATACTCGTAAAGTTACATGATAGCAACCAGAAAGGTCTCTGAGATGTCAATGTCACACAACCCCTAGAAGAAATCCTCTCCCGAAACAGAGTCAAACATGTTCAAAAGTATACAAAGCAACAAAAGACTTTCGAAGGGCAATGGCATGCCTCCTCCTTGACGGCCCAAAGAGTGAAACTTTGGTCAATCCCCCACTTGATACTGAATTAATGCTTCTCTGTAAATTACAACATATTTGAAAGAATGTATTTATTTTTGGTATTGAATAAAGACTTTAGAAAATTAAAAGCTTATGATTTTCCAAAGTCATAAATGAGAACATAATTCGTTTTCTATTGGATCAAGGGTTTTGTTTTTTATAATCCTTGCCACCTCAGGTTCTTCTGTTGATCAATGATCAACAATGGCTTCGTCAATGATGGCCAAAATATGGGTTATCTTCATTTGCTATCAGATGGGGATTTCACATGGAGCTCTAACCGCAGAAATATTGGATGTAGAGGAAACCATCTTCATCTTTACAGACACTAGACAAGTATGTCTTACTGACAGAAAAGATGGAAACAACTCTCAAAAACATGAATGATTGAAAAGTATCAACATGTAAATCAAAAGGTTAGAACAAATAGGCAAAAATAAAACTTTAAATACCTTGAGAAAATCTTCTATATTTGTATCAATAGGCGTACAATGGAGTGGCTTTGGAACATTTGAAAAATATAATGACAAAATCGTCACAGGCCATGAAAAATTTCAACGGTTTGAAATAATTAATACGCTCCTTCAGAAAGGACTCCAAATTCTTTGAAACTTGTAGTCAAGCAAGAAACCCTTCACTTATGAGAAGCATCGTCTAAACTAGCCTTCAAACGTAAAATGGCAATGCCATCTTTACTAGTAGCTTCAACATCATAACATAAGGAAGGAGCTACTGCCATCTTCTGCCTGGATATAATCAAATCCCTCTATTCCCTAACCATCAAATCAGTGTTGTTGAATATGCTTTTTGATCCCTAACTGTAAGGAAATGCACAATCGAAGGGAACAAAATTTGGTAAATCTAGTCTCATTCCCTCATGAAAATTTTCAACGGTTTGAAATAATTACTACGCTCCTTCAGAAAGGACTCCAAATTCTATGAAACTTGTAGTCAAGCAAGAAACCATTCGCTTATGAGAAGCATCATCTAAACTAGCCTTCAAACATAAAATGGCAATGGCATCTTTACTAGTAGCTTCAACATCATAACATAGGGAAGGAGCTGCTACCATCTTCTGCCTGGATATAATCAAATCCCTCTATTCCCTAACCATCAAATCAATGTTGTTGAATACGATTTTTGTGTTAGGATTTTTAATCCTCCCTTGTTCATACTTTCTATTAGATTAATTAACCTAACTTAGGAACCTTAATTAATTAAGTGGGTCCACTAGCATCATTGGGTCCACTTAGCCTAATGGGGACACATGTACCAGTCATTGGAGTGTGGGGAACACTGCTAGAGGTTAACTGCCACTTACTGCATGTGCATGCATCAGTTTGGGCGCCTCCTAGACCAATCCCTACATTTTAGGAGACACTGGGAGTCCCGGCACCAACCTACTTCAATTAGTTGGAGTTAGTACTAGTTAGTCTCAGTTAGTCCTCAATTACTTTTAGTTGGTTCTCAAACAGTTAGCTAGCGCATGTCTTGCATGGATAATGCATGGATGCATGTGGAATAGGCGCCTTTTCCCACCTAACACACTCAGTTTCATTGAGTTAACTAGATGTCACTATTTGTTTGAGTTGGTTAGACATCTGGGAGTTGATTTTGGACTCCGATATTGATTGGGAGACCATGAGTTAGAGATTCAGTTAGATACACTCATATCCACTTGGGAGATTTGAATTTCTACCCCATGCATTCGAATTCTTTTCTATGTAAACTATTGTAACACCGAATATTATTATTGTGAACGATACTGTAAATTCTTGAGCAATACTTGTCTGATTCCTGTGTGGTTTGTTTTGTTCAGTTTGTATCTTCATTCTCCATCTATTTGCTGCAAACATTATTAGAACTATCTACTTGAAGATCTAAATATCATTCAAATTCTAATATGGTATCAGAGCCTTCTCAGGCATGTTTCATGCTTGTTTCTCCCCATCGAAAATTAGAAGCAGCTGGGTTTCCACAGAAGTCCCCTATGATGATTTGCTAGCTTTGGATTTATTCAGAGCAGTGGAGAGGGCGTGATGGACCCTGAAAAAATGTTCATGCCGAGAGGAAAAGAATGATTCTAATAGTTCATATGTTTTAGTGTGTTATTGCAGTGAAATTGATAAGTGCTACGTAGCTTGTGTGAAGTTTTGTAGTACTTCTAGCCAGAGCAATTATGAGTTCTCAAACTCCTGAACCACGGATCCTCACAACTTCCAATTATATTGATTGGAGGATTGATATGCAGCTGTCCTTGCGCAAGCATGGATACCATAGGACCATACATGGATGGGAGCCTGAGCCTCATCAGTTGGTAGAGCAGAACATGTTTTTGAACCGTTGTGATGAAGCATTCGGGTACTTATGTACTTATATTTCTAGAGATCTCCTCTTCCACCTAGAAGGCTTGAGGACTCCCAGAGAATTCTGGGAGAATCTTGATAGCTTGTTTAACAAACAAGATGAGCTTCGGGGATACATTCTGGAGAATGAGTTGGTATCTTTACATCCTAGCAGTTTCGAGACTATTGAGCAATTCTTTACTAAATTCAAGTCTCTGGTACTTCAATGTAGATAACGTGGAATAGAGCGGAAGGATGAGAAGAATGTTCTTTCCATACTCGGCAAACTAGGCCCCGAGTATTCTGTATTTGTTTCCATATTTCATTCCAAAAGGGAAAGTTTTCCTGATTGGAAGGTTCCTTCATTAGATTCTTTTTTAGAGTCCTTAATAAAGGAGCAAGACAAGTTGATTAGAATGGGAGTCACCAAGACATCTAAAGATCAAGCTCTCCTAGTTTCTGTCTCTTCCAGAGCGCAAGCAAAGGGGAAATCAAAGAAGAAGGAGCCAAAGGCATCTGATTCGAAGCCTAAACAAAATCAACAAACTTTCGAAGGGGCCTCCGGCTCTAAGAAGAAGAAATTTGAGAAGAAACTATGTCCCTACTGTGAAAAAGGGCACCATCTTGAAGAACATTATATGAGGAAGCAACTTGATGAGATGACTGCTCTTCTCAAGCAGCATAACCTTACTTCCCCATAAAGAGCAAAGAAGTCAGATAATGGATATGAAAGACGTCATGCTTTGAAAGTAGTACTACCTCGGTCTATAGCCTACTTGATTGATTCTGGAGCGTCCAATCACATGGTGGCCTTCAAGGATCTCTTCTCCTCTCTCAATATCAATGAAGGGATCACTATTCACATGGGATATGATTCCCAAATTCCAGCAGTAGGAAGAGGCACCACCAGAGTGAAGCATGGTGTGTTTAGAGGTGTCTTATATGTGCCCTCCCTTGCAGCTAATCTGTTGTCTGTTTACCAGATGACTCACATTGGCTCACCAAAGGAAGTGGTGTTTGGACTTGACTAAGTGGAGAGCACAAAAATCTCAATTGGGGAGCTTGTAGCGAAAGAAATTGTTGATAATGCCTCCAAGGCATATATTTTCTCTCACTTTATGCCATACACAGTTCCAACATCACCCCAGCTTTCATTCAAAGATGATGAAGGTATAAACATTCCTTCACTTCCTATTGCAGTTTCAGTTTCAAATCCTAACATTTCAGATTCAGATTCAAAAGAGGAGTCATCCAAGCATGATCCAAACATTGAGCTTACACCTTAAAGGGATCTAGATCCAGATCCAACATCTACCTCATTCCAGTAGCCTAAGTGGGCTAAGCAGCTCATATGACAAAAGAAGAATGAGGTTCCAGTATCAGAAGGAGAGTGTTGCACTGTCTCACACATATCCTCTTCTTGATGAGAGGTGTTTTATGATGCTTGGGTAAGATCATCAATCCTTCAAGGAGGCTTGCCATGATCCTAGATGGCAGACATCCATGGATGAGGAGTTTGATTTGCTACATGACAACCAGACCTGGGAGCTTGTCCCCTTACCTCTAGGAAGGAAGATGATAGAGTGCAAATGGATCTACAAAACCAAAATAGCTGCTGATGGAACCACAACCAAGTGCGAGGCTCGGTTGGTGGCAAAAGGACATTCTCAGGTCCAAGGCTTGGACTACAATGAGACATTCGCTCCAGTATCTAGAATGGACTCCATTAGGCTGGTATTGGCCATTGCTGCTTCCAAGAGATGGGAAGTACATCACATGGATGTGAAGAGTGCCTTCCTCCATGGTGATTTGGAGGAGGAGATATATATGAAAAAACCTGAGGGGTTTATTGATGATCCTTCCTTAGTATGTAGACTAAGGAAATCACTGTATGGACTCAAACAAGCCCCAAGGGCATGGTACTCCAAGATGGATGCCTTCCTCATCTCTCAGAAGTTTGAAAGGTGCAAATTTGATTGCAATGCCTACATGCAAAAGAAGGAGGAGTTCTTGCTTCTAGTTGTATTGTATGTGGATGACTTGCTCATTACTAGCAGCTCTGCTGCTAGATTGAGCAGCATCAAGTCTACTCTTAATAAAGCATTCGCTATGACTCACTTAGGAGTGTTAAGACAGTTCATTGGTCTCGAAGTAAGTCAAAAAACTTTGGGAATCATGATCTCATTGTCTAGGTATTCATCAGACATGCTTAAGAGATTCCACATGGAGGATTGCAAGGCATCCCTCTGCCCTTTTCTATCAGGCATCAGGCTTGAAGAAGGTGGTTCCACACCTTTGGTGGACAACACTCTCTATAGACAACTCATTGGAAGCCGTTTGTATCTCACTCATTCGAGACCAAACATATCTTATGCTGTGAATGCTGCCAGATATATGCAGGAGCCACATGAGCTACACTGGAAGGTAGCAAAGAGGATATTGCACTATGTGCAGGGTACTATTGATTATGGGATCCAATGTCCTGCTGGAGCACAACTGGATCTCACAGGATTTACAGACTCAGACTGGGCAGGAGATGGAAATGATAGGAAATCCATCTCAAGTTTTGCATTCATGATTGGATCTGGGTCAATTTGTTGGTCCAACAAGAAGCAAGCAACCCTTGCACTTTCTTCAGCAGAAGCAGAGTATCAGGGAGCTTTGAATGCAGCTATTCAGGCAGTTTGGATGCATGGCATCTTGACAGAGTTCGGGATTCAGAATTCACATACAGTAGATCTTTATTGTGATAACCAGAGTACAATAAAGATCTCTAGTGATCTTGTTTAGAAGCAGAGGACAAAGCGCATAGAGGTTCACATGCACTACATCCAGGAACTGGTGCATGACAGAACCATCACATTGCACTACTGTTCGACAGAGGATTAGATTGCATATATTTTTACCAAGTCTTTTACCAAAAAGAGATTTGCCTTTCTCAGGTCTCTTTTGGGCATTAAGGCTTGATTCTCAGTTCCTATTTTTTAGGGGGGTTTTCCCAAGAGGTTTTCCTACCTCATTTGTATTATGTATCTTATATTGTATATTGGGCGACCTATGGTCTTGTTACCAGGGCCCACAGTTTTCCAAGTTAGGATTCAGGGGGGGTGTTAGGATTATTAATCCTCCCTTGTTCATACTTTCTATTAGATTAATTAACATAACCTAGGAACCTTAATTAATTAATTGGATCCACTTGGCATAATGGGGACACATGTACCAGTCACTGGATTGCGAGGAACAATGCTAGAGGTTAAATGCCACTTATGGCATGTGCATGCATCAGTTTGGGCACCTTCTAGACCAATCCCTACATTTTAGGAGCCACTGGGAGTCCCGACACCAACCTACTTCAGTTAGTTGGAGTCAGTACTAGTTAGTCTCGGTTAGCCCTCAATTACGTTCAGTTAGTTCTCAAACAGTTATCTAGCACATGTATTCCATGGATAATGCATAAATGCATGTGGAGTAGGTGCCTTTTCCCACCTAACACACTCAGTTGCACTGAGTTAACTAGCTGTCACTGTTTGTTTGAGTTGGTTTGACATCTGGGAGTTGATTTTGGACTCCGATATTGATTGGGAGACCATGAGTTAGAGATTTAGTTAGATACAGTCATATCCACTTGGGATATTTGAATTTCTACCCCATGCATTCGAATTCTTTTCTATGTAAACTATTGTAACACTGGATATTATTATTGTGAATGATACTGTAAATTTCTGAGCAATACTTGTCTGATTCCTGTGTGGTTTGTTTTGTTCAGTTTGTATCTTCATTCTCCGTCTATTTGCTGCAAACATTATTAGAACTATCTTCTTGAAGATCTAAATGGCATTCAAATTCTAATATTTTGGTCCCTGACCGTAAGGAAATGCATAATTGAAGGGAACAAAATTTGGTAAATCCAGTGTCATTCCCTCCTAAAATATGCAAATTGGTGGGTTTGTAAATGATTTTTTAGACCAATAAAAGTCATTTTCAATTTCTCAAACCCCGGAATAAAACTTCAAATCAAGACCGGGAAACACTTATAAATGGCTCCCTCAAAAGAAACTTTGTATCCTTATTTTGAACTGCAGATGCCTGCAAACAATCGATACTAGATCAGTAATAAAGACCGCGTTAACACGTGGAAAAAAACATTGTAATTTTAAGAAATAAGAGACGTCAGCCAAAGATCAAAGTGTCTTTATACTAGAAACAGACTCATAATAGCAAAAATTAGGCAAATTTTAGGCCGATAAACTCCAATGCTGTAAAAAAGCAAAGAGAGCCAAAAATTCTGAAGAATGGTCGAGTAAAAACTCTTATCAGTCAAAATCCAAAAAAATAATAAAAATACGCTCCGACTTGAGCGATGGTAACCTAAAATATATTAAAAATGAAATGATGATAGTTAACTCGAGAAAAATTAGGCGAATTTTACACGGACGAACCAAAAATGCAATGAGCTAATATATGTTAGCAAACATAACTGTCTATATTTTGGATATTTTAACCTAAAGATCCATAGAAATGAAATCAGAAAAAGGAGAGTCTTAAACCTAAATATATATAAAATAACACAAAGGACCACGTCCAGTAAGCTGAATTTTATGAATATGATGTTGAAATTAACATTTTTTTCCATCCAAAAAAGATCCAAAATATAGGGAAATTACTCGTTTTAAACGAATATCCATGGAATTTCATCCAACATAAAAAATAGAAGGCCTTGGAGAAGAGATCAATACAATTGAATGAAAAATCAAAATAAAATGAAAATGATAAACCAAATAAAGAAGAAATCAAGTCCATGAGATTTGAAACCATGCCCACTAATAAGCAATTAAAAATTACCAAAATCCACTTCTAACCCAATAGCACACAAATGTGGAAATTGCTTCCTATGCAGATGGTTTTTCATCAAATGCATTCTTAAGGATGCCGATGTCCAAGATTTCACAAAAATAGAACACGGATCTGGTCTGATTGCAAACGGTTGGTGGCTAAAAATTGAAACTCGAGGAGAATATAGCTTTGGGGGCACCATAGCTTTTATAGAGGGGTAATTTAATTTATACATGGTGGGACATTAATTGTCTACTATAGTCGGTTCGATTTTCGAGCAGTCAAATTAACAATTAACAATTAATATTTCTCAATCAAGTTCATACATGACAATAAATTTTGATGGTGGTTCATATAGGTGAGAAGTTTTCTGGAAATTTCATAAATAATAATGTAGTATTGCCATCAAAGAGATGATAGCCTAAAAAATGGTGCGATACTAAGCTATACCACTCATTCAACCAAACTAACAATACCAAGTGTTTCTTACACGCTGAAATGCAAAAGTGTTCAATGCATACAACAATATAAATTTATTCAAGGCACTTGCAAAGTTATAGAACCGTAAATCCAACCAATCTTGCAAGAGAAACAGCAGAAACAAGAGGTGAGTGGGCTGAAATGGATGACGCACACTTCGCCGTCAAAGTGGGAAGGCATTCTCAAGATGTACGTCATTAATTTAGCCCAATCAAAACCTAACAAATTAGCTTTATTTAAAAAAACATATAAATAATTGTTTTGAAGTATACATTGACCACCCAAAACTATAGGCCTAGGAAAAAATTATAGGCTTTATGAGCAAATTAATAGGGGGTGACCGATTTATATATGTCCCGTGTCGGGGACATAATAATGAAATGAAAGTGAAAATTTGTTTAAGCCTATGCATTAGGATCTAATGCAAGATGCCGAGAATCCATGGGAGAGGTCGCAATACTCATTATGGTCAATGTTACGATTTTTATTTTTGTTTTTATTTTTTTATGATAAATAGTTACAGTGACAACATATTAGTGTCAAATACCTCGATGTATCAATACTTCCAAAATTATTACATCCTGTTATCTGTCAATTCCTTCTTAATGTCCAACCAATGGATGGACATGTCACCTTTGCAGCTTGGAAAATGTTGCAGGAGCATTAGTCCTCCAAATCCAAACCATGAATGTTTAGTCAGACCTTTAGGTCTAGACATCAAACCAAGGAGGAGCCTTTGTAAAATATCATGTAAAAAAAAGCCTTTTATTTCTTAATAAGTATAGATAGAGTATATGCCTAGTGGTAGGTGTCAGTTAATGAGAAATTATGTAAGCATCAAGACATGTAACATATCCTTGAGATGAAGGGATGACTCGAGATGTTATTTTCCTGTTTATAGCTGGTAGTTGGATGAGTCATAGACATAGTTAAATGTGGTTTTCTTAAAATAGAAATGGTTGCATTAGTTTAGGAACTAGATTGCTGATTTGTAGGGTTCAGTTAGAGAGGATATAAAAGAATCTAATTGTAACTCTAGAGAGGGAGAGACATAGAAGAGAGAAAACTCAGAGAGAACTCAAAGAAAATAAAGAGTTTAGAGAGAATATGGCCACGGAAGTGTATCAGGCCATAGCTAGGGGAGATTAGGGTTTTGATTATGTGTGTATAGTTTCATTATTTCAATGAAGGCAGATTCATCAATGTGCAGTGCGCTTTGTTCTTTTGGCAATCTTTGTGAAGTGATTGAACACTATTGGTGAATAGTGATAGCTCTGCAATTAGATATACTTGTGCATGCAAGACCTCATAATGAAAGGACTCGACATAATCATTATTTGATTCCAACTCTACAGTTAGATGGCTGGGCATAATCTCCGTGTATGAGATTCTAGTCATTAAAGCTTGGATAGAATTTTGAATGTTCTAGGCTTCTATTGAAAGTATTTTTTTGTTAGGATTTATGTAATTTGGTATAAACCATGGGAGAATGCCTATCTGTGTGAAAGGTGAAGGAATCTTTATACGAGTTTCCTGTAGTGTTTAGGGTTAGTGCAAATAGGGGCAGAAGTTCTGCTCAGTGCCTCTGTAAATGCGATGGAGAAGTTGAATGGTCCAAGGAGTGGACAAAGAGCATAGGCTCCGAGTTTAGGGAAATGAAGTACGACGTGTTACTATGTTTATGCGCAGAGAAGGGTCTCTTGATGGATTAAAGGCATGATTTGAACCCAGTAAAGATGTCGTATGACTGGTTCAAACCCGAGATCAGAGATTCTAGATGTGAGTTTTGCTTATGGAATATTTTTGCATAGAAAAGTTGCAGAGGTATTTGGAGTTTCCTATGCAGAGATAGTTGAGTGGGTGATAGACACGAATATCCGATGATAGCAGTGCATCCTATGGATGATCGGACGGTGAGGAATCGATGATAGTAGGATGGTCAAATGTTGATGTGGAAGGTCATAGTTAGGTGATGTATGACTTGCTAAACGATTGACTATGTGAAGGGATGAGATCGAACATGGGTTTGATCAACGACATAAGAATGACATCGCAAGCAGAGATATGAGGTTGTTAATGAACCTTTCCATTGCGACGAGAGCTTTGGTCATAGGGTGAGGTTTTACACTTGTTAAATAGGTGCTTCATAGTATGGTTTAAGCGCCTTCTCCATATTGCTAAGTTGAATGCGATAAGCCATTGAGTGCGTAAGGGCGCCTTGGAATGCATTAAGACTTGAACAATGGTCACATATGTTATGTGAAGTAGACTGGTGTAATCACCTAAAGTGCCATAAATTAATTTGGCTTGAGTTTGATAGATGCCGACAGATGTAGAGTGGATCCAAACTTGGCTAGAGAGCTAAAGTAAGAAAGAGGGCATAGTAATGGTTCCAATAAGCTTTAGTGGGAGTTTTAAGTTTGTAGAGTGTAAAAAATTGAAGTACACTAAGATAGATCCTTGGGTCTGGGTAGGCCTAGTCTTGGGTCTGTTATCAATTGGTATCAGAGTAGGAAGAGAGTAAGTTTACTCTAGTGGAGGAAAGAAACAAAGAGCAAGACACTGTTTTGGGTTTATAAGTGAGGACATTTGCATGCAAGAGAAGAAGAGGCTTGTGGCTTGAGCAATGATGTTATTATTGACAAGATAACTACTTTGGGAGGAGTGACTGCATGCAAGACATAGCTGAAATAGAGAAATAATTCAGCAAGAGGATCACAACCTTTAAGGGCAGTGATGAAGGAAACTAGGAAGGGTTTACAGGATAAAAGAGTGTGGCCAAAACCTAGTATTTCAGCTGAGGTTGAAATACAAGAGGACAATTGTGTTCTCAAGTGCAGATGAGTTGTAGATGTGAACCAGAAGAAGCAAGGAGGATTTCTCAGGAGGGTTCTAGATAGAGGACTAATACTTGCCAAAAGACTAAGTACAAAGGAGGCTTGGTGAGGTAAGTTGTAGCAGGCCCAGGACCTGTTACTGCAGAATATTGATGCATGTCATAGAGACTGAAAGAAACTCAGGAAGATGACTATTGATAGTCATAATAGAGTTTCAAGAAGTAGCCACAAAGTGAAGAAAGAAGAAGCAAAGACAAATGGCATGCAGAAACATATAAGTGATGAAGAATATGAGAGGGAGAAGGCTGAGATAGAAGTCCATCTGGAAGTAATGATGGATTTGTTACAAAAGAAGGAGAAAGACCAAAGATGTGGTTTCCTCATGAGAAGAAAGATAAGGTGGCATAGGCCACAGAAGATGAAAGAGAAACTAATGAATGCTTAGTGGGAGGATGAGGTACTCAAGGCAAGTGAGTATCTGGAAGATGATTTGAAGACTGAAAATTCAAATGAGGCCAAGAGGTCTCAATGTTTTAAAACTGATGTTTTGTGTATGTTTGCAGGTGAAAGAGGTGAAGAAGGATAATTTGATGATATTGTCATAAAGGAGGTAGGAGACAGACATAACCTGTGTTCTGTTCTAAAAGAAGATGGGATAACTGAGTCTCATGTAAATACACATGCACAATTGAGAGAAAGTGTTGCTTTTCAACATGCAGTAAGGACTGAAAGCAAGGGAGGTTTAACACTTGATGATGGCCAAAAGCATGCATAATCATAGGAAGATGTTAAACATGTAAATACAGTGCTTGAAGAAGCTGGCAAGGAGATTTTATTGTTGGAAAACCTACTAAAGGAATCTGAGTCAAATTATGAGTTAGGGCCTTAGGTAAATAAGTCATGTTTTAATAATTTTGATGAAGAGATGAAGTTTCTTGAGGAATGCATAGGTAAAGATGCAAGCGAGAAGGATCCAGTTAGCCTAGACAGACATATGGGAGTGTTTCCAAGTAGTGACAAAGACAAAGATGAACTATTGCAGCAGAAGGAGTTTACAAAATCCTTAATTAATGAGGGAAGTAACTCCAATGGAGATGAAGTAGTTATGCTTCATGAGATGAAACTTATCCTTGAAGAGGACAAAGAGAAGTTGGATTATCTAAGTGGCCAAAATAAGATAGTTGGACAGACATCTAGAGCTGTCACAACGACGAAGGATCAGAATTTTATTTTGATAAAAGATGATGAAGCAGTGCCACAGAGAGACTGGACTTGTAACATAGAAGAAGGTAGCAATGAATATGAAGGTGAGGCAGATGTGTCTCAAGCTAAAGAAGAGTCAGTCTTAGGGCTGAAGGAAGCTGAAATGGTTACTAAAAGCAGCCAAGGAGTTGAAGGACAATCACTGGAGGTTGTCAAGAAGGAAGAGAAAGAGAGTTATGTTGAAACATAAGATCAACATACTAATGAAGTACTTGAAAGGAATCAAGTAACAAGTGAATTGCTGAACTGTTTGTTAAGGGTTGCAGTCAACAAGAAGGAGGTGTCTCAAGTTATAGAGGAGACAAAAGCAGATGCTAGTCCACATATCTATGATAGGATTGCTAGTATACAGGGAGGTGTGAGTGATTATGTTGATGTAGTCAGAGTATTGGAAGATCATTTAATTTTTTAAAGTAAATTTGTTGGTAGTAAGCAGAAGAGGGATATGCAGAGGGAGATATCTTTAAAGATATTCAGGAATTTTGGGTGGCAACAATATATGGGACAAAATTTACAACAATTTCAAGAGAAATAGCAGAAGGAAAGATAAGAAAGGCTAAAGAAAATAATCAGCAGATTACAAATGAATGGGAAAATTTTAATAAGGTGCTGTGGCAAAGTAAGGAAAACAAAATTAGTTTGTAGCAACAGACTGAATTGGAAAAGGTCATGGATGAACTATAGGAGTTAATGCAAATACCTGAGAAGAGCTACAATAGAATTAAGCAAGCAACCCATTGTGGAGATGATTGGAGAGTGAAGAATGATGTACGTAGGGACAATGGAGCACTACAACATAAGGTATGGAAGCCTGGAAGGTTGCAGTTAAAGAGACATGAAGACAATGCAGCTTATGGACAACAACAAACCAGATTTTGGGATCCAGGAAAGATGAAGATAGAAGGAACATGATCAGGTGATCATGTATTTTTTCTACTTTGTGAGTCTGATGCAGGAGAATTAGTCCTCTAAATCCAAAGCATGAATGTTTAGTCAGACCTTTAGGTATAGACATTAGCCCAAGGAGGGGCCTTTGTAAAATGTCATATAAAAAAAAAGCCTTTTATTTCTTAATAAATATAGATAGAGTATATGCATAGTGGTAGGTGCCAGTTAATGAGAAATTATGTAACATATCCCTGAGATGAAGGGATTACTCGAGAGGTTATTTTCCTGTTTATAGCTGGTAGTTGGATGAGTCATAAACATAGTTAAATGTGGTTTTCTTAAAATATAAATGGTTGCATTAGTTTAGGAGCTAGATTGTTGATTTGTAGGGTTGAATTAGAGAGGATAGAAAAGAATCTAATTGTAACTCTAGAGAGGGGGATACAGAGAAGAGAGAAAACTCAGAGAGAGCTCAAAGAAAAGAAAGAATTTAGAGAGAAGATGGCCACGAAAAAATACATCAGGCCATAGCTAGGGAAAATCAGGGTTTTGAATATGTGTGTACAGTTTCATTATTTTGATGAAGGCATATTCATCAATGTGATGTGTGCTTTGTTCTTTTGGAAATCTGTTTGAAGTGATTGAAAAATATTAGTGAATAGTGTTAACCCTGCGATTAGCTATACTTGTGCATGCAAGACCTCATAATGACAGGCCTAGGAAGAATCATTATTTGATTCCATATATACAGTTAGATGGCTGGGAAAAATCTCTGTGTATGAGATTCTAGTCATTGAAGCTTGGATAGAATCTTGAAGGTTCCAGGCTTCTGTAGAAAGTCTTTTTTTTATAGGATTTATGTAATTTGATATAAAACATGGGAGAATGCCTATCTATGTGAAAGGTGAAGGAATCTTTATAGGAGTTTCCTATAGTGTTTAGGGTAAGTGCAAATAGGGGCAGAAGTTCTACTCACTGCCTCTATAAATGCGATGGAGTAGTTTAATGGTCCAAGGAGTGGACAAAGAGCATAGGCTCCAAGTTTAGGGAAATGAAGTACGACGTGTTACTATGTTTATGCAAAGATAAGGGTCTCTTTATGGATGAAAAGAATGATTTGAACCCAATAAAGATGTCGTATGACTGGTTCAATCCTAAGATCAGAGATTGCAGATGTGAGTTTTGCTTATGGAATATTTCTGCATAGAAAAGTTGCATAGGTATATGGAGTTTCCTGCTCAGAGATAGTTGAGTGGGTGATAGAAAAGAAGATCCTACGATAGCAGTGCGTCCTGTGGATGATCGGACGGTGAGGGATCGATAATGGTAGGATGGTCAAATGTTGATATGGAATGTCCGAGCTAGGTGATGTATGACTTGCTAAACGATTGACTATGTGAAGGGATGAGATCGAACATGGGTTTTATCAACGACATAGGAATGACATCGTAGACAGAGATATGAGGTTGTTAATGAACCTTGCCATTGCGATGAGAGATCTGGTCATAGGGCAAGGTCTTACACTTGTTAAAGAGGTGCTTCATAGTATGGTTTAAGTGCCTTCTCCATATTGCTGAGTTGAATGCGATAAGCCATTGAGTGCGTAAGGATGCCTTGGAATGCGTTAAGACATGAACAATGGTCACATATGCTATGTGAAGTAGACTAGTGTAAGTGCCTAAAGTGCCATAAATTAAGTTGGATTGAGTATGATATATGCCGACAGATGTAGAGTGGAGCCAAACTTGGCTCGAGTGCTAAAGTAAGAAAGAGGGCCTAGTAATGGTTTCAATAGGCTTTAGTGGGAGTTTTGAGTTTGTAGAGTGTACAAAACTGAAGTACACTAAGATAGATCCTCGGGTTTGGGCAGGCCTAGTCTTGGGTCTGTTATCAAAAAATCACATTCAACACATGCATCTTAGACTCTGGTGACTTTGTAGCTTGAGGTATTTCTAGCTCAGTTCAAACTTTGAGATGAGAATTCACAACATAAAGTGTTTGATATAGTCTAGAAAGGTCTAGAAATTTTTTCCTTGGGGGCTTCATCCCTAAATCGATAGAGCTTTGGGTCCCATCCATGAACTCCTGGAGGAGGATCCTGATGCCCCCCCTCTAACCCCTTGATGCACCTAACACCTTTGAGTTGCATGTAATCCTAGTCAAAATATCTACGAAAAGAATCTTGGATATTTGGATATTTATTTCTTCTCTTAACATATTCATCTTACACTAGGGTTGTTTGAAATGTCAAGAATCCTCCTTTATGTATATATGATGAGTGCATAAATATGGATGAATTACATTCATGTCTGTGTAGTCCCAAGTGAATGCATCACTTTTCTCTCATGGCAATTTGATAAGCTACTTTGTTTGCTAGACCAAAAGTACACAGTTAATATTTAGTGTCTTTATGGATCAATATCTATGGCATACCAATGGATCTGGTGGTACCAGAAGGAGGAATATGTATGGCATCTGTTGTTGCAGAGGAATTGGCCAGTGAATAGTTCTATTGAGCAATGAGATTCATAATATGACTTGAGGAATTGGGATGTTGACTATGAGGATGAGGAATAATCGATTTTTCAAATTATTGATAAAAGCATCCTCCGTCTGCTCTTTGATAGAGAGATATTGGTCTAATGTAAGTAGTTGATGGGGATTTTTTTCATCATCAATGTCCTCTCCTTCCACCTACATTAGTAATTCTTGGTATGTGTTTGGCTTGGCATGAGGGTACATGGTAAGTATCTTGGTAGAGTTACCATGGGAGATGGTCTTATTTTCGAACATGTAGCAAATGTAAGCGTTAGGTGTGGCCAACCATGGCCTCTCTAAAATCAAAGGGTAGCCTCCCAAATTGGATTTGGTCTAAAGAACCATGAAATATACAAGGTACTATAATGTCCTCTTCCATTTAAAAGCACCAAAGGCACCCATTAACCTATTTAATTCCCATAGATTCGAGCAAGTATTGATAAAAAAGGAGGACACTAGAGAAGAATCAACAAGCATGCATATCATGCATACCTTAATTCACTTTGTATGCCACATGCTATAATTAAGTTGCATGCATACAAACTCAAGTCATGTAACCTCAACTCTATAAAAGAAGGCAAGTCGAACACTAAAAGGAATCCATTGTTATTATTCACTTTTGAGAATTGGTTTCGAGAGATTGATGAGCAAGTTTGGGTTGAGGGCATGATTCCTTGAATACCAAGTGTTTTCAACAACGAAATCTATCTTCCCTAATCACTTTGGGAGATAGGTCACTCAAATCTATCATCAATACTTCAAGGTTGATTCACTATTCATCAGAGATCCAACACAAGGGAGGATAAAAGATTTATTATACAAACGGGGGCGTATTTGATTGCATGGGCGACTTCTATCACTGGGTTCAATTCCTATTAAGTACACGAGATTTCATATAATCTGCATGTCTTCACCAAACTCTTTAGAGGATCAATATTATCTTGCCTAGAAATTTTGGAGTTCATTAGTGTCCATCCTAAGCAATAACGAATCAATATTGAGAAAGGGAGGACATGTTATTTGCATGGGCGACTTCTACCTCTGAGAAACAATTCACAATTGACCAAGGAGACTTCAAAGGGTCTGCATGTTGCACTCATTCTCTTCAGAGGACCTATAATATCTTATTTGGGAATTTCCAGCACTTCATTCCTCTTGTCGGAGCATTTACAAAGGATCATAGAAGAAGGAGGGTGTGGCTATATTACATGGGTGAATTGATTTAAGAATCAACACATTTCCCACCTTATACTTGTTGCATGGCATGCATGCCTCCTCCTAATTGTTCAACTATTCAAGCTATAAATATTGGCATGTCTTTACATTACATCTGAATCTTATTCTATCATATATTTAAGTTGTATTGTTTCCAAGGTTTGAATACTTTCATGCAAGCACATACAATTACATATTATCAGTTACAAACCACAAGAAACTCTAAAACCATAAACAAATACCACAACCAATCAATATAAAGGAAGAACATATCAATTTTGGATATTACAATGGTATTAGAGCATGTTCTTGGCCAGCTGTGGGATTGAACATGAACATGCAATATCTAGTTAGATGAATCCAAAAGACACTACTTTTGTGACATATAGAAGAAGAAGGGGTAAGTAGACAAAGGACCTAGATAGAGAGGAGATTAATATAAAAGATACATAATTAGAGGATATGACAAATTCACATGCTGACAGGGGAAACGACATCTCAGAAGAAGAGGATATGATGTATTTCTAGAGTCTCATTAGTGCTCTGAACGATTTGGATGAAGGCCAAAAGGAGGTATTAAGTGCAATAAACAGGCTAGTCGATAAACCATGGAAAGAGCAACATAAATTATAGATCATGCAAGGGAAGAAGGGATCTACCAGTAATAGTGGGAGACATGAATATACTACTATGCATAATACTCCTCGCATATACAACAAGCCTTCTAGACCTACTATGCCTAAGTTTTTGGAGAATCTCACCGCAGGATTGATCATACCAATTGAGCAGAGTGAACCATTAAGGGCATACTTACATGAATACAGGGACTTTGAAGATGAGTTTCATTTAGCTATGCCATTTTTAGATTTCTCCAATATGAAAAGTAGGAACATGTCAATAGGTTTTAATAAGGGATTCAATCATAACTATGAATTGCAGAAGATAGCGGGGAAGCTGACCATCCCCAATTTTAACGGGACACATAACTATTCAACAAGAATATGGGTGTAGAAGTTAGATACTTACTTCCATATTAACCCTATGACTGAAGCTAATGCAATCAAGTTGGCTACTTTGTATTTGGATAGGGAATCCCATGAGTGGTGGTACCATGGGTTGGTGACATTGGGTCACAACACCATCACCTCATACATTGATTTCACATAGAGGATCATAGAGCGCTTTGATAAGAGAGACCCTGAGATAAATTTTAGAGAGCCAGCTCAACTAAAAAACCCAGGCAGTGCATAGACCTTCATATAAGAGTTTCATCAAGTTGCAGTCATGATGATAGATGTTTCAGAGAGTATACTTGTTATTCTATTCATAGAATCCTTGACCAAAACTTTACATGGGTGGGTGAAATCCTACAAACCATCCACCTTACAGGATGCCATCAACAGGACTAGGGACTTACAAGACTCAATTCCAAAAAATAGGTTTCCTCCTAAACCAACCTTCCCAAACAAAGAAAAAGATAAGAAATATTTCCAATAAGAGTGGATGAGAAAGAGTTAGATGGATGGTGACACTAGAAAGGAACTAAGAAGAAAGAAATTGTGTTTAAATGGTCAATAACCATGGGTCCTAGGACATAGGTGTGCAGGGAAATTCAAGGCCCATTATATCGAGGTCTATTCCAACATTGAGGAGTACAAGGATGAGATGGAGCAAGGGAAGGTAGAGGAGCTTAAAGAAATATAGGAGGAGTTTCCTTAGGGAGATCCCAAGGGTGGATTTATTGCCACATTATTAGAAGTACCTAGATTTGACACTGTACGAGTCAGGGGAGTAATACAGGGCCACAGAGTGGGCGTGATGATTGATGATGGGGTGATGCTGCATGGGTATCCGGGCGAGGAATTCAGACATAAATTTTGAGGGCTTTACCATAGCAGTGGTAGGTAACAACAACATGGAGAGCACCCATTGGATTCCAAAGCTAAATTTAACAATGGGGAGTTACAATATGACTAACTCTTTTTATGTGGGAAATGTAGCAAATACAAATGTAGTGGTAGGGGTTAAATGTATCTACTCTATAGGGAAATATACCATAGATTATTGGACCACAGAGATGGAGTTCCAAGGATAGGATGGTGAGAGAGTAGTCTTGAGGGGCATGAACACTTGTCCCCCAAGCTAATATCACCATAGAGTATGGATGCAATGCTCAGACAAGGAAACATAGAGTGGGAAGCCAATTACTTAGTCGCATTCCAGAAGTCTCCAGATAGCACCACACAACATCCCACATACATCCAGGATTTGCTACAGAAGCATGAGATGGTATTTAGAGATCTCTTAGCAGGTAGGCCTCTCGATTGTGGGTTTGAGCACATAACCGAGCTAGAGGAGGGGACCCAGGAAATTATCTCCACTCCTTATAAAAATCCAAACACGTATAAAGATGAAATATTTAAAACAATTAAAGTGTTACTTGAGTTAGGTTACATACGGTCGAGTTCTAGTCCATTTGCATCCTCAGTGGTATTGGTAAAAAAGAAGCAAAAAACGTTAGAAATGTGCATCGATTACATGGCCCTTACGAAGAAAACTATTAAGAACAGGTATCCCATTCCTAGAATTGATGAGTTGATGGACGAGTTGTAGGGAGCAAAGTATTGCTCTAAAATTGACCTTCGATCAGGGTACTATAAGATTCATGAGAGGGATCATGATATTGAAAAAACAACTTTCTGTTGCCACTACAGACATAATGAGTTTCTGGTCATGCCTTTTGGGCTTACAAATGCACCAGTGACTTTCCAATCATGTATGAATCACACTTTTTAGGATCAATTGCGTAAGTTTCTCCTTATGTTCTTTGATGATATATTAATATACAATAAAACATGGGAAGTGGCTTATGATCTCGAGCTTCTTGATGAGATTAAAATTCACAATGTGTTCAATGTGTCAAGAGTTAAGAAAATAGTGGGGAAAATTTTCACTCCATCCACCAAATACCTATATTAGATGACGAGGGGCTTCTAGTGCTGATTCCAAAGAAAAATCTACAAGTTTAAGAAAACAAATTAAGGAACATGGTAATCCATGAATACTTTTTATAATGGAAATGATTACCCATTGAAGATGCTACATGGGAAGGAGAACATGTATTGCAACATCTCGATTTACAGTTGCTTGAGGACAAGCAATTTCGAGTGGGGAGGAATGTAATGTCCTATTCTAATTAAAATCACCAAAGACATCCATTAACCTATTTAATTCCCATAGGTTCGAGCGAGTATTGATAAAAAAGGGAATCTACTAAGGACTAATAGTACCAGGAGCATAAAATAACACCACTTCAGTATCAAGTCATCAATAGATTAAAGGAGGTAACCAAAAAAGTTATCAACAATCATGCAGAGCATGAGGGCCTTAATTCACTTTGCATACGACATGCGACAATTAGGTTGCATGCATGCAAACTCAAGTCATGCAACCTCAACTCTATGAAAGAAGGAAAGTCGAACCCTAAATGGAATCCATTGTTATTATTCACTTTTGAGAATTGGTTTCGAGAACTTGACAAGCAAGTTGGGGTTGAGGGCGCGAGTCCTTGAATATGAAGTGTTTTCGGTAGTGAAATCTATTTCGCTATTCAGTTCAGGAAATAGGTCACTCAGATCTATCATCAATACTTCAAGTTTGATTCGCTGTTCATTAGAGATCCAACACAAGGGAGGATATAAGGTTTATTATATAAGAGGGGACACATGTGACTGCATGGGCGACTTCTATCACTGGGTAGAATTCGTATTGGGTCCAAGATCCTTCACATAATTTGCATGTCTTCACCAAACTCTTTAAAAGGTCCATATTATCTTACCTATAAATTTTGGAGTTCATTGGTGCGCATCCCGAGCTGCAGCGAATCAATACTGAGAAAGGGAGGACATGTTATTTGCATGAGAGACTTATACCACTGAGAAACAATTCACAATTGACCAAGGAGACTTCAAAGGGTATGCATGTTGCACTCATTCTCTTCAGAGGACCTATAGTATCTTATCTGGGAATTTCCAGCACTTCATTCCTCTTGTCGGAGCATTTACAAAGGATCATAGAAGAAGGAGGGCGTAGCTATCTTGCATGGGTGAATTGATTTAAGAATCAACATGTATTCCACCTTATACTTGTTGCATGGCATGCATGCCTCCTCTAGATTGTTGAACTATTCAAGCTATAAATATTGGTATGTCTTTACATTGCATCTGATGCTTATGCTATCATATATTTAAGTTGTATTGTTTATGGGGTTTGAATACTTTCATGCAAGCACATGCAATTACATATTATTAGTTACAAACCACAAGAAACTCCTAAACCATAAACACATACCACAACCAATCAGTATAAAGGAAGAAAATATCAGTTTGGGATAATAGTTCTCTTGATCAATGAGATCCATAATCTGATTTGAATAATTGGGATGTTGAATACGAGGATGAGAAAGAATTTGTTTTTAAAAGTTTTATCACAACATCCTCCATCTGCTCTTTGATAGAGAGATATTGGTATAATGTAAGTAATTGATGGGCAATTTCTTCATCTGGATATGTCCTCTCCTTCCACCCACATCAGTAATTCTTGTTCTATGCTTGGCTTGGCATGAGGGTACAGGGTAAGTCTCTTAGTAGAGTTACCATGGGAGATGGTCATATTTTCAGACTTGTGGGAAATTTAAGCATTAGGTGTGGCCAACCATGGCCTCTCCAAAATAAAAGGGTAGCATCCAAAATTGGATTTGGTCTAAAGAACCATGAAATCTATAGGGTATTGCCATGAGTCTATATAAATCATGAGATATTCTATAATTCCCTCATGTTTAATTGTGGATTGGTTTACTAGTTGAAGGAGTGTGGGAGTTTCTTTGAGGTTAGATAGTCCAAGCATTTCTATAATTTCTCTTGTCATTACATTGATTACATCTCCCAAGTCAATCTGAGTGTTAGGGATAAGAAAATCATTAGTTTGAACATTCACTATGAAGCTTTCAAGGCCTGAATATTTGGCTAAAAATAATTTTCAAAGCATTACATCTACCATTTGACCAATCATGTGAAAATTCTCACGATCCTTCCTTTTTGTACCCTTGATTTTTCTCAAAAACAATTCCCTAACGTCCTTAGAGTAGATGGGTACATCCTTAATCACTTGGAACAATGGGATTTTTACACACACATTTCTTAACTCCCATAAGAAATCAAACCTGGGCTAGATAGAAGGCTTGTCCAGTTTTAGCTTTTCTAGATAGGGAGGAGACTATGCAATTTCTATGAACTACAGTAAGTTTGCGGTTTAAGGAGGAGTGGGTGATTGATCATTTGAATTATTCACTATGGTTTCTTGAACTTCTTCTTCTTCATCATTTCCTGAAATAATAGGAGAATTTCTTTTATTTAGGGTCCTCTCGGATCGTAGCTGAATATTGTGACAGTCCATCAAGTTGATGGAGTAGGTGAGATAATTGAGCGGCTCAACAACTTATGTGGGATGTGTTGCTTTATTATTTGGGATAGTAGTGGGTTGTGCAAGAATTTGTGGGTGTAGAGGTGGGTTATTTGCAGGAAATTGTGGTTGTTTCTATGGGGGGAATTACAGAGGTGGAACATGTGGTTATTGAGGAAATTGAGGGGAGGTTTGTTGTTGGTTCCTAGAGGGTGGGGGATTCCTCCACCCTTGCTACCATGGATAATTTTGAGGATGCGGGGGAATCCATTGTTGGTTAGGCATGAAGGAATCCCAAGACTATGATGGTTGTTGGAATTGAGTATTATTTCACTACATATTATAGGATTGCAAAGGTTCTAGGGCCATACTTTAGGGATGAGGTTGCCAAGGCTATTTCTAATTAATGAAGCAAACATGCTCGATTTTTTGATTTGCAACTTGGTAGACTGCTTTTAGTCCTAGTAGAGAAGGGTACCTACTATTGGCATGCTCTGATTCACATATCTCACACATTCAAGCTTATCCAATGGGAAATCCTTCAAAGAATGCTTCATTATATAGTTGGGGTAGAATATTGACAACGCCAATTTTGAATCATCCCGCTCTTCTTGATTTTTAATGTGTCCAAGTGTGAACTTAGAGAGTAGAGTATATTGGTTTTAAAATACTCTAGTGGGTTGCTAATTTATGATCAGTTCATACCTCCATGAAATGTCTTCATAATTATGGCTATCATGTCTCTTGTCCCCTTTCTTGAGTTGGAAGTTCCTCTTGAGTATCTTTTGCAAATGTTACAAATTTCATTGTAGGTTAACTAGGATACATCCCCATTCCCCACTAGGTTCATAATATGATCCCTCTTAATAGAAGAATTTGTACTCTCCTCACCTAGTTTACACTATTTTGACCACTGCAGGTAATAATGGAATTGTTCTACATAACCCTCCAGGATTTCATCTTTTTTTTTATTAATCCTAAAGATTGCTTCTTTACAGTCCGTGTCCTTACAATAATGTTGATATCTAGTTAGGAGTGCTTCTTTAATTTCTACCCATGTCCCAATACCCTCTCCACCAAGTCTGGTAAACCAACGTAGTGTTGAGTTTTTAAATGTGGTAGGAAACAACTTTAATTTTTGAGCATTCATGACATAATTATAGCTTCTACAAAGGACATCGAATTCAAAAAGGAACATGCAGGAACATGTTCATATCTTCACTTGCCATTTCATTGAAATTTGGAAAAGATGAGGGAGGAATATTCTTCATTTGAGCCAATCCCTCAAGAGTTCTTATTGGGAACTAAAATGTGACGGTTTTTTTCCTTAAGACTACCACCCATTCTTTACCTTCCATATTATAGCAAATGTCCCAAAAATCAAACTTTGGATGCATTATTGATTTTGCAAAAGAGGGAAATTTTGGCTCTTGAATTGGATTTGAATGAAATTCTTTATCAATTTTCCCACTAAGGAGTTCCTTTGTATTAATAGAATTTCTAGTTGGGACTAAAAATTCAGCTTGAGAAGAGGAAACTACTTCTACAACAGGTTCATCTAGACGTGCTTATTCCACAAATGGAGTCATAGGTTCCTTCCTTGCTAAAATGCTGACCGTAGGTGATTTTTTTTGAGAGTTGGAATTCCTTGTACCTTCTTCTATTGTTGTTTTTCCTACACGATTGGTATATTGAGGGATTTTTCCTATGCTAATGAATATACCTTTAGGAACTCCAGATCTATACATGAATCAAGAAAATCAACATTATAAATCTAACATGATTTGAATTTAGTGAAATAGGGGCTCACCACAGAATTGTTGTAGTGAATGCGCATGTTCTTACCTATTGTCTTACCATCTGTATACCCGTGTATTCAAAATTATGTAAAAACAATTTTTATGTGAAAAACTATATGCATGGAATACTTTTTGTTTTTGTTTTTGTTTCCTTCTTTTTCTTTTTAAATGCAGATTTTTAACTATTTAAAAATTTTATGCTTAATATGCATGAAAAAATCTATAAAACCAATGCAAGACCTTTGATTCTGTTGTCATTGTGGTAACTCCCCGATGGGTTTTTTATTCACCTTCTATTTTATAGCAAGGCAAATAAAGATTCTATGCATTAAATTGTCAACCTGGGGTTTGATGGTGACTCACAAGCTACCATGCACTGTATATGTAGGCCATGATTCCGTTCACTGGGTTCTCTATTGTTGGGCTTCGAAATCGTCTTTTATAATGGCTTTATTTACATTAATTTCCGACCTATTTACTGTAATTTAATACATCTATGTTCAGTAAGGTTGTCTTTTACTCTCTTTTATTAATTAAAATCTCGTAAATGCAAAATAAGATAAATATGTTATTTTTATGTATTAAATGTAGTATTTTGCAAATAAAAGATGTTATGCACTCCATTCAGCCCTTTCTTTCGGTCCTGAGTTCTGAATTAGATTTGATTGCATGTTAGTTTATTAGTTTGGTTTACCCGTTTCTTCCGATCCCGCATATACAAATTGAAACCATAAAGTAATGACGAGATTTAAGCATTGGTTTAAATTTAAACAAATGATAAAATACAAATATTAAAAAGAAATTAAATATTAAAACTATTCTCTTAACTTTAAATCACTTTTTCAAACCCGCTCATATCCAAGTTAACCAAAACATAAAATAGATTATGACATGGAATTTTAATAATTTATTAATTATTTAAATCATATGTCAACATGACCAAAACACCCTTTAATTCCTTTTGAATTGGGTTATTTAAATTATAAAAGTTCATATATGTATTCCTTTTAAAACCATTTATTTTAAAAACTTCATATTGAATATATTGCCATTTCATACTTTGGTTTTTGTTAACTAATAGATTTTCTTTTATGTTCAGGCTGTGAAGTAATGCATGCATAATGGAGGATTAACACATGCATCACATGAGGGAGGTAAGCAACAAGAATCTGACACCCGATCAATGGAACTCAGCCACAATCCAACAACTCAGCACTCAACAGTCAGTGTGGCCAACAAACCAACATAAAATCTGCTTAGAATCCGAATTTATGAACTACAACTCATCCAGACGTTCATCCAGACGCCCATGCAAACCACGTGTTTTTAACATACAGTTGATTTTCAGGCTTGATTTGCGGGCAAACAAAAGTGAAATTGAAAAATATGCAACATGGGTTTTGTGCAGAATATGCCCATTTCAATCATCGTGGGGAATTTTCGCCAAATTCATAGCCATTTAGGAGAAAACCGTGGTCCTTTGAAACCAACTTTTTCAGAAATTGTGGTTAGTGGTTTTCTGAATTCGTGGGTAGTTGTTACATCATTGAAGAACCTCTATTTTTAGCAATATGTGGTCGACCCGATCTCCATTGTAATCATATTATAAATACCTCTTTGGTTTTGAAGAGAAGGGAGAAAAAACTCTTTGTAAAGCTTTGCTTCAGTTTAATAGAAAATCTCTGTTTCAGCTGTGGATATATGATTTTAATCTTCTATGGGTGACTGATTGACTTAGCTTCACATCTCTGATTGCTGGGAGGGCCCCTCAACAACCAGAGGTTTCTTTTCTTGTTTATTTCTTTTATCTTTATGCTATAGCTAGTTTAATTCAGAGTTTGTTTTATTATTCTTGTAATGCAATTTTATTTCTGAATTAGATAGTGTTGCAGCTGCAACCTTTTTCCCAAATTTTAAAATTTGGGACCCTCCTTTTTTGATTTTATCTTGCCTGGTATTGTTTGGTTTCCTAAAATTTGTCATTCCTCTGCTATAAACTTTGATTTTTTGAAGACTGTGGAGTTTGTTTATTTTCAGAGCTTAACATTTTCTCTCCCGATGATTTTGTTTTATCACTATCGGAAGTTTATTGAAGATTGAGTGGGGGCTTTAGTTCTCTATGCCACCGCTGTTTCGGAGGTTAAACGAACTAATTTTACCACCACCCAACCGAAATTCTTTTGAGCACTTAACGTTTTAATTTTTCAATGACTTGGTTTTTTTATCACTGTCGGAGGTAAATCGATGAAGGAATTGGGGCATTAGTCCTCTATGCCGCCGTTGGACAGTTTTTATCCTCGCCGATTCCGTGGCCTTTATTGTTCAAACCTTTTTGATTTTTCGATGACTGTGTTTTTATTTTCATTATCGGAATATTTTTTGACTAGCGGTCGAAGTTTTAGTCTTCTACGACGCCTCTGTTTCGGAGGCCTTGTCGTTTGTCTCGCCAATACTACAGAGTATTTTCTGTCTTGAGTTGTCGATACATAGTTGTTAAAGCTCCCGATCGTCGACGGTTTTGTGATTCGCGGAACCCGCAGTTAGTTTGTTCTCCGCCGTTGTGGCTGTCGATTAGACTATCTCGCTGATGATTAGTGTTTTCAAGTTTCGACGCAGTATTGAATAGTGGTTTCGATTTTCGATACGGCGGAGTTTAGTGCTTTATATCGCCGACATTGTGGACATGCTTAGTTTTAAAGTCACCGATCCGTAGCGCTTAGAGTCTCCGATCGCTGATGGTTATGTTATCACGGGATCCGCAGTTGGTTTGTGGCCCATCGTTGTGGCTGCCAATGGAACTGTCCAATCGTAGCCTTAGAGCCTTCGATTGCCGATTTTTTTTTTGCGGAACCCGTAGTCTTTCAGCTTCCCGCCGTTGCAGCTTTCTAGTGAACTATCCTGTCGATGCATTAGTGCTTCCGCACGCCGATGAGAGTTTTTACCATTCAATGCTTAGTAGTTTCGCTCGCCGATAGGGTTTTCCCACCATTATATTTACTGAGGGTTATTATATATAGTGGTGGAACATTGTTTATTATTATCCTGGTTGAAAAACACGTCCGCTCCATCCTTGTCAAATTGAACTGTACCACCGTGCCCAGTTGTCCAATTTCCATTTGTTTGTATTTCTATCGTGGAGGTTTTTGATCGTCCTGTTGACTACACAACATTTTTGCCAGGTAGGCCAACTACGGTTTATCCTTTTCTTGATTTTATTGGTAGTTTTGGGAACTAGGGTCGTCCCATGGTTAGGTTTTCTCGCAGTTGTGTGGTTAGCTGTTTAGGATGAATGTTTATCCTCGCGGCGTGAAGCATATTAGTTAGTTTGACAGTGTTGGAGGTGGGGGTTTCTTGAGCCTGTGGTTTGAGCCGTTATGCATGCTCTTTCCCAATCTGAAAGATTAGATAGTTGATGCAGACAAGCGTTACACTGTCTGCATCGACTATTTTGGGGTTGTTTATGGCTGTCCTGGGGGAGTTTTCAGTTATCGTAGGCGCTTACCCTAGTTTCGTGGAACGGCGGGGGGGTTTTCAATATTTTGGTCAAGTTGGGGATTCCCGCATTTTCAATCACAGTATAGGGTCTCACAATTTGAGGATTAACCTCATTGATAGTGTGTTTCTTGTTATTGAAGAGTTAAAGTATTTCGATTGTACTCCGGATTATATGATGAGCTTTTTATCAGATTTGCGGGTTTTGTTGTAGACAGTGGACTAAGAAGATTTATTTTGCCTTGTCATTTTCTTTTATGCATTAATACTCTTTATAGTTTATTTTTAAGAATGCATATGGAAGAGGTAAATAGTTTGCTACAATTTTTCTTTATTCTTAAAACACTAACTAAAAACTCCAATGGTATAAGAACATGCTTGGTTTATGACAGGGTAGCTGTTGTAAAGGAGAGATGTCTAAAAGACAAAAGAAGAAGGCTCCTGTTGCCGAGGGAGAACCAGATGTTGAAATCATCACCAAGGTGGAATACATTTATGAAGATACCAAAGCTACCACCAGGGTAGAGCCAGATTATAAATGGAGTGAAATATACAGGATGATTGTAAATCAGAATGTACCCAATGCAGAATTTGAAGAGCTAACTATATATGCAAACATCGAGAAATCGGCTCTTATGAAAGTAGCCACGAGACCTGAGTTGTTCCCATGCTCAGAGGTGAATGGTTGGATTCTGCCTAGGGAAGATGTGACCACGATGAGCCTGGAAAATACTGCCAAATAAGGCTATGCTGCATACAGTCCTGCTTATGTCTCAATGGCATATCACCTGCCTCCTGCTCAAATCTACTTAACTGAAAGTTGGTTGAAAGAGACAAATTTGGACCTGGTTGAAAAAGTTAAGAGAATGATGATACCAGGGAAGAAATTTCGAACCAGGCCATCAGGAGAATATGAAACAACCAATCTCCGGACCCTTATAGATTTATAGCATTGATGCTGAATAGAATTTTTGGAAGAGCTCATGGAAAAAGTTTCAAATTGGGATGGATACCAATTATTTTCTATGTGGCCACTCAGGGGACCATATTCAATTGGGCGAATATAGTATCCAATAGCCTTTCAGCATGCGTATATTCAGCTTTGGGAGGGGTGTCACAGAAGAAGTCAGAGTTCTACATGAGCTCTTTCTTAGTGGACTGTATATTATGTACCTAGTCATTCCCACCCTTGAGGTGTAATTGGGATAGGGACAAGACCCTTGTATACACTGCATACAAATTATTTTGGGCACACAAATACTATAGCCACTACAAAGAGATATGTGAACACTTCATTATGCCTTTGTATGCTCTAATTTTCCTAACATAATGCAACTGCATGTCTGAAGAGGCATTCAAAGTCATTGAAGAATATGGGAGTTACTATTTGACTGAAGAGGGAATGTATATCAGAATGTATGGTGGCTCTAGGGCACCTTCTCTACTCCCTAAATATGCCACTGATTATGTGATACATAAAGAAGTAGTTAGGCAGGTATATCTTGATGGTGTAGGAAGCTTCTTGTTTGAACATAAGAAGGCAACATATCCTGCCATACCTTTCTGGCTGGGGAGTTATAAGTTTACAAAGGTTAAACAGACTGCATAATTCGTGTAGGAGCTGGAGCACTTCTGTTTTGGTGAGATGAACTTTCACAGGAATGACTCTTAAGGTTGCAGAGCATTACAAGGAGGCAAACGTTCATTTCGAATACACAAATTTCTGGGACAAGGATGAAGAAATCTTCAGAAATGCAAAGAATATGACTGCATTAAAGAAGAGATTTAAACAGAAAATCACCGTTGTGGGCGGAAAGGGAAAAACCGCACAGCATAAAGCTGAAGAAGAAGAAGCCAAAAAGAGGGAAGAAGATGCTAGAAGGCTAGAACAAGAGGAAGAGAATTGGCTAAAGAATGAAGAATAAGAAAGAAAGATAGCTACAGAGGAAGCAACAAAGAAGGAAAAGGAGGAAAGAAAGAGAAAGAAAGATGCCGAGATAAAGAAAAAACAAGAAGAAATTAAAGGTCTGAGATTGACAGGATCTAAAAAAGATCAGCAGACTACTGACCCGATATATACACAGGGGGGGCACATGATCATACAGATCAAGGGCATGGACAAGATAATCCTGATCCTCAGGAGCCTGCTGCAACTTTTGGCAGCACTCAAGAACAATTTGTGTTTTCTGGAATGAATTTGATACCTTTTATGCAGAAAGAAGGAGAAGAGGTCCCTGATTTCAGCACCATCTTCTATGATAAGGAGAAGAAAAGGATTGTCAAAAGAACCGAGAAAAAGGTTGAAACAGGAAGACAATCAGGTAAGATGATAATTGATAAGACTTTGGTGTATGGAACAGATGCAGATCCGAGATTGACAGCAAGAGCTGGGGTGGCATTAACCCAAGCTACTGAAGATAATGTATATAGGCTGATGACGGATCTTGAGAAATCAAGAAAAAATGCAGCTCAGTTGAAAGAAACACTGAAGAAAGAGAGAGATGAAAGCCATAAGTTGAAGAGGAAATATGAGGCCATGCAGAATGAAGTAAGGGTTTCAAAGATGAAACTCCAGACTCTGCAGGCAAATAAGATGACTTTAGAAGTTTCTGTAGAGAAAATAGAGAAAGATGCTCAGAACAGCTTGGCAGAATTACAGAAGCAACAGCTAGAGCATCAAGTGCCGAAAACTGAGAAGACTGACCTTCAGGTATCCTACGAAACTCTAAGTGCAGAGAAGGTCCAGTTGCAAAACAAGGTCAGTGAGTTAGAATCAGAGAAGGATGCCACTAAATAAAGAGAGAAACAGTATCAAATACAGGTAGCAGTTTTGGAGGGACATAATGCTTCATTGACAACATCACTGAAAGATGCCAGTGAACAGAAGACAGATGTACAGCCTTTGAAGGAGCATGTTCTAGCTCAACGAAGAAGAATCCACCAACTGCAAATGTGTATTGAGGAAGAAAGATGTAAAATCTTACAGATAGATAGCAGATTAGAAGAAATCTTGGACACCACATCTTATTTTGTGGACAGATCTCAAGAGATTCTGGAGATCTTGATAGGAAGAATAGTGTGGATAGAGACAAATGAGGAAACCCCTGCGGAGCTACCAGTCAAAGATCGACAGAGTTTAAAGCAGGATTATGGTTTGTTGGAGTTTGCAATCAATGCTGCAGAAGAATTCAAGAAAACGGTGAAGAAAACGAGAGGAGCATGTACGAAATACTGCAGAAGAGTGTTGGTCACATACAATAGATGCCAGGTTTCTGCAGAAAAAAGATTGGATATGACACCAGAGCATGAGCTATTCATAGAACATCTACAGAATAGGTATTAGGAAGATGAGCAGGATATCCAACAAGTCAAGGATCTAGATGAGCAAATTCTGAAGAATGCAGTAGCTCATGCAGCAGTAAGTATCCAGTTACTAGAAGACCAGCTACGCTTGAGTCTGGTGAGAATAGAAGTAGTTAAGAATCAGGTTGCTAAGTATGAGATAAATATCCATTTCCTTGAACCCTCCGATTTTGAAGGCATAGCAGCAGAGGCACAGGCGTGGAAAAAGTTCATTAATGACCAAGCGACGCCCTCTTCATAAAAGTGTTCTATTAATTTTGTTTTAAATGTAATATACTGTATAATTTATGAGCACTCACTACAAGACAAGATTTTGAGATTGAAACGTTGGGGAAGCCCAAAGGTTTTGCTTTTTTGTATAAATATAGGAGAGTTAGATGTAGAAAGGAATTTTTCCCAGATAGATTTGTGAGGGTATGGTGTAAGAAGAACTATTTCCTTTTGCAATAAAGAATTACAAGTTTCCTGCTGGAGAAAGCTTGGGGGAATGTTTCAAATGCTTTGCTATGGATCAGTTGAATGTGAACTATTTCGTTTTCAGCTTATGTCCATTAACTGTGAGATCGTTCTAGCTCTTTGAACCTATGTTCATGTTATGAATGCACTTTGGTCTATTCTTTGAAATTTCCATTGTGAGTAATGAAGGTTCTCATAAACAATAAGCTATCTTATTGTTCATATATCTATTAATTTTCATGTGTTCTGAAATAAGTAACAACTATCTGTGATTTTTCTTAATGCATGAGCAAAAATACATTACTCATTGATAACTGATAATTTTGCTCCCTAGGGATAGGTTAGATAGTTAGTTTTAGTTTCTTGCTGTGTGTGATTTAGATGCGAGAGAGTTAAGACGAGAGGTAAGAACCTGCACATCACATTATGACGCTCCTCCTTATCTCTATCAATCTGCATTTTTAGATAGGCACTTGCACATCATACTTAAATTAAAAAAACTAAAAAATATACATGGTGGACCGGGCCGTAATCGGCAAAACCTTTTATTTTGTTATTTGACCTACGGTAGCCGAACCGTAAACTGGACGGATTCCCCATACCAAACAGTAGCGATCTATTTGGGAACATTTACTGGGGAGAATACCTAACTGTTGTTACCTGCGATTTTCCAGGCCTCAAGAGATAGTTAACTGCGCGCATAGTTTGCTTTCAGTTTTGTTTTCAATCACCTCATTTCCAGTTTATTGATAGTCGATTTGCAAGCTAGTTAAATAGATTGTTGTTTATCAAATTAAATAGATTCAATTTTATCTATTTCTTTTCTATTCTAAATGATCAGTTTAAGCAATTTACATTTCATTTTATTAATATGCAATGATCTCTTTATGTTCTTCAATTTGTCTAAGTTTTTTTTACTGTAATATTTGATGATTAAATAGGTTAATTTATTATCCTTATGCATTGTATTTACATGTGCACGAAATCAGCTAATAATTAGGTCATTTAGGTATTTTTCTATCATTTTCTGTATACAGCTTCTCATTTGGACCATCTGTTCAGACGGCCTGTTCGGCCTGTTATACAGATGGCCTGTTGGCCTGTCATACAGACCTTCATTCCAGCCTGCAATACAGTCTTTCATTCAACCTTTAGTGTTATAAATATGTTTTAAGCCTATTTCTTTAGTTTTCTGATTATGTTTCGACTATGGTAGTTAAGTAATGGTTATGTTTGTCTTTAGGATCATAGGTTAGATTGTTTAAAACATTTATTAAAGTTTTATTCCTATTTTTCTCCTTTCACCCTATGTATTGTGTTTTGGTTTATTGTGGTTTCTGATTTATTTCTTCAGTATCATTGTAATGTTTTGTAATTATATCTTTGGTTTAGATTGTTTTTAGTATTAGATGCATGGGTTTTCAGTATTTTACATTTTGATGATAAAAAGTTCACATAACCTAGTTTAGTGTAAGTTTACTTTTCAAATTGTAAATCAGTTGCATGATCTGTTTATGATTGGTTAATATTCTTTAGTTTATGGTATAGCTTGTTGAAGAGGTAGAGTATAAGTATTTTGTTTTTCTATTGTAGGTTTGCTTACAGATTGAATATATTTCCAGTTATTGTTTTAGATTTGATTATAAAGTTCAAAGTTTAGTTTGCTTTGATTAGTGTACTGTTTCGCAACGCATTTATTTACGCTTGGTCTTTAGAATAATATTTTCTTTGCTTTCTACGAATCCACAGTTACTTGCTTTGCTTTCTACGAATTTGCAATTAAATAGTTTATTGCTTTCCATAAATCATTTGCACTTGCATTCTTAGACATGCATTTACTTATGCATACATGGAATAGTCTCCAACATATAATATAGATCAGATAATTTGTTGCAAGTAATTAGTTTTGCTCTCATTAGTTAAATCGCTTTCGGACCAAGCGTCTGCTTTCTAGATTAGTATCTGCAATTTCCTTCCATAGAATAGATTAACATAGCATTATACTAGTTTGATCTTAGTTATTGATTAGTTTCCTGTCTTTGTAGAATAGATTAATATAATATTAGATTAGATTTGAATTTATAGTTTTTTTTAACAAAATCGTTTATATTATATTGATAGGATCAACAAATCTGCTGTAAAGAGAACATAATGCAACAATCAGCCTTATCACTGCCTCTTCAGGAAATCAACCTACAAGAAACTAAGGTGGGATTTCTATGCTTACATCCTGATTCACGATAAGCTCATTAGGTCTTGCGGCAGTAGACTTATTAGCTGCTAGATTCGCCTCTTCATTGAGATCCCTAAGAATATGAAAGAAGTTAATATTCTTGAACATTTTGGACAAGATTCTAATCCTCCCGATCAACCTTGTTGTTTGTTCATTTTTACCCTTTCTTCCTCCGTTCAACGCTTGGATAATAAACCTGGAGTCACCAAAAACCAGCACTTCTTTCACTACTTTCTTCTTCAGCAGCTTGAGCCCTTGCCAGAGCCCGTAAGATTCGGCCATATTATTAGAGTTGTAACCTATGTTCCAATAGTATTCTATCTCGGTTTCCCCTCCCGGTTCCATTATAATTCCTCCTCCTCCCGCTTTGCCTGGGTTCCCTTTGGAGGCTCCATCAAAGAATAATTTAAAGATTTTCCTTTCTCTTAGCCAATTCTCGAATTGGGATTTATCCATCCTTATCTCCCAGTCCTCTAAATTTTTCGCTTTCATAGGATTTGCGGCCCTTATATTGAGACTTTGTAGCCAATTGTTTTCAGTATCAGTTAACTTTTCTATATTGTATGGGATCTTGGAGATGCTGACCACCTCCCCGAGTAATGCATGCGCTTTAGCAGCAATCTTCCATGCTGGATGGCACTTGTCCTGGAATATTCTATGGTTCCTCTCATTCCAAATACACCAGCAAATTATTTTCGGAAGTTTCATCCAGCATGCTTTTAAACCATTTTTTTCCTGGAGCTCTCCTTGATAGAGTTTTCCCCAGTTGAGAAAGCAAGACTGAATATGGTCTGGTAATTTTAATTCACCTCCCCAATGTATCAGCACCTCTTTCCAGACAGAGGTAGCAAAAGGGCATTTGAGAAAAAGATGGATGATATTCTCAGCGTTTACAACACATAGAGGACAGCGAAAAGGGCCTGCAATCCCTCTCTTCTCCAGGTTCTCACCCGTCAGCACTCTCCCATGCATCAGAGTCCAAGAAAACATCTCAATTTTTGGGATTGTCCTGCAATTCCAGATGTCTGGATTTCCTGGCACGTTGTAGTTGGCAGAAAATTTCTGATATCCCTCTGCCGCTGTGTAGTTGCCTGAGCTCATCCCCCATCCATGCTTGTATTTTATATTTTTTCGCAACGGTGCCAACCCTGATAAGTGAGAAAACAACATTCTTTTTTCATTTTTTAAATCCTCTGGACACTCCGGCAACTTCCAGGCGACCCAACTCGCTGGCTCCTCATTCTCCCATCAGAAATATCCCAAAGTGCTTTTATTCCCTGCGCTATCATCCAGTTTTGAAGGCGTGGGAGTTTAGGAGGGATTTGTCCCTGGATTCTATCGTGCCAGATTCTGATGCATTTCCCATTGCCGGGGATCCAGTGCAATCCAGGAGTGAAGAATGGCAGTGCCTTCCTGCAGATTTTTGCTATTGGAGATCTTAATCGCTGGCTCTCCATCGAGACATCTGAGTCTTGATCCATGGAAGTATTTACTTTTTAACATACAGCTGCTCCAGGACGGATTGGGCACCAGCATGTTCCATAGCAATTTGGCTCCGATTTCCAAATTCTAAATTTTTAAGTCTCTTATGGAGAGTCCTCCCTCTGTCCATGGGTGTTTGATTGTATTCTAGCTTACCAGGGCGAATTTTTTACCTCCCTCATTTTTCCCTCCCTGCCAGAGGAAATTACTCATCAATCTTTCAATCTGATTTAAAATATGAGCGGGAGCAAGTAATAGCGAGAATTGGTATAGAAGGCAGCTGTTCAAGACAACTTTTATAAGCACAACCTTCCCAGCCAGGTTGAGCCAGACCGACCCCCAACCCATGATTTTCTTTTTGACTTTTTCCACTATAGGAATCCAAGCTGAGGTCTTGGATTTGGACTTGAAAATAGGCACCCCAAGATAGCTGAAGGAGTCCCAGTTGACAGCTCTGTCCATGTCAAGAACCCGGGTGATTTCTAGCATTTCCATTGGGTTTATGTTCCAACCATATACCTGGCTTTTCTTCAGGTTGATTTTACTGTCGGAGGCTTGACAGTACCGGTGCAGTTCATTCTTGAATCGACGAGCTATGATTTGACGGGCTCCTCCCAAAAGGATGGTATCATCCGCGAATTGCGCGTGATTGATATCTTTAGTGCCTCTTGCCATTTTTATTCCTGACAGCTCTTGATCTTGCTTGGCTAATTCCAATTGGAAACTAAGAGCTGATGCTCGGATGGCATACAACAAGGGGGATAGCGGGCATCCTTGCCTCAGACCACGGGTGGCTTGGAAGAAGGGAGCTGCTCTTCCATTGACTAATGAAGCTATCCAAAGTTGGCTGATACAGGCCTTAACCCAAGAGATAAATTCAGGGGCGACTCCGAATCTTCTCATCACTTGAAGGAGAAATGAGTGGTTGACTCGGTCAAAGGCATTTGCCAGGTCGAGCTTCACCACCATTCCTTTATCTCCATTCTTCGAACTAGATTGGATGGCCTCTTGAACTAAAATAATATTGTCCCAGATCTTCCGACCTTTCACAAAGCCACCTTGATTTTCCGGGATAAGGTGAGTGAGAATGTATTTTAATCTATTGGCAATGATTTTCGTAATGAGTTTATATCCTATATTGCACAAGGATATAGGCCGAAATCTGTCGAAAGAGTGAGCTTCCTTCTCTTTGGGTATCAATGCCAGGAAAGCTGAATTAGTGCTGCCCCCAATTTTATTACAGGATTGAGATTTCTTGACCATTTTGAAGAGATCCCTTTTAATGATGTTCCAGCAGTTTTTTATAAAATTGACATTGTAACCATCAGGCCCAGGAGCTCTATCCTCCTCCATGCTGTCAATGGCCTGTATTATTTCCTCCATCGTGATTCGTTGCTTCAAAGAACCATTGTCTTTGTAATTAACAACCCTGGGAATTAGTCGGAGCAGCTCCACATCTTCCGAGATAGGCTGAGCCGTGAAGAGATCTTTAAAGTGCCTGGTCGCTTCTTCCTTTATTTCTTCAAAATTGGAGATTATCGATTTGAATTTATAGTTACTTTCCAAGTTCTTAGTTAATTTCGTGTTTTTATAGATAGATTAAATTCTTGCATTTATCTCATGATAGTCATACATGTAGATTACAATCATATAGTTGCATGTTAGCGCATCTGCATATTTAGTTAGCTTAGGTTATTTCAAGCCTTCAATTCTGCACATATAGTGTTTGCATCTCACAAGCTCCCTTCCCGGGTTGACAAATTAAGTGTTGAATTAAATAGTGCATATTTTGCCCAACATCTATTATGAAATTGTAGCTCAAAATCTCACTTTTAACACGGTGTAGACAATTTTATGGGTCTTGGCAAGAGACTAGTACGTAAACTAAATTGTATGGAAAGTAAATCACTCAATATAAGTATAAATTACAGAAGCATATATCTACTCTAAACTATAAGGTACATGTTGGAAATGAAATCACATTGTAAATAAACTCACACTTTGCTTGAAAGGAAATTCAGACCACACTTTGACTGGAAAAATAAATTGTAGGAATTAAAAACTAATCTGGTCAATTACGGATAATTGTCTAGAATTCAATGTAACAAATACAACTATTGAACTGAATAATTTCATTACAGGTCAGATGGAGTACAATGCAAACAACTTCAAAAGTGCAATCTGGTTAAATATAACTAATTACAACAAACTAACCTAACAAGAAGACATAAGTTTATTTAAATTTGATCACCCTAAAAAATAAATGGTACCTCTATTCTATAAAGAAATGAAATCCATTTTATTAGCACAATTAAAATATATAGGAAATAGAAATCAAACATTAATTGAATTACAACTGATTCTAGATGTAATCAAATAAACTATCTACACAGTTAAGTTTACAGATTAAAAACACTACAACACCTGTCCTATTGGAGTGATTCTTACCTTCTGAGATTGGGTGTTGGAAGTAGTCTACAACAAAACTTAAATGAGCTCACACGTGCATATGAAAGGAAACAACCAAACTTCAACAAATTCATTTAAACAATAGTCTATTATAGAGGTCCTTGTTTCATCTCTTCTATCCAACCCTTGCCTTTTTTAAAGCACAGGGATTCACCTTTATATCAATTTCATGCAATTTAACTTTAATAAATTGTTTTGGACATGCTTGAGAATTGACAGTTCTCAAGCCATCCTCATAATTTTTTAGTAACAAAACAAAATATAAATGGACATCCAAGTTCGAGTGTGGTTGGTTTAGTTAATTTCCAATGGTCTTGTTGCCAAATATAAATTTCATTTTAAACTTCTGCTATTGTGAACTAAATCAAACTATATGCCACTAGAATGATAACAACTTATGTCAATCCTTGTCCAATTGTCTATTTATTCTTCCACGTGGGAATCTAAGCACAAGGATTGGGATTTATTGCAACATCCCCATATAGTTTATGTAGGATTCTTGCATAGTTTTAGAAGAATTTATGTAGAGTTTAGCACTACCATTGTAGGTCCTCCACAACACTTTTGTAAAGCTTCTGTAATACTGTTGTAGATATTTCGTAACACTTCTGCAAAAATTCTTTCCACAACACTAACGATATTGTAGTACGAAAGATTCTACAACACATATACTTCTCCAACATCTTGTAATGAAAAATATACATCATTCTTACAAGTGACCATAAGTACACATATCCCTACTTATTCATCAAATAACCAATGTTGAATTGTAGGGAAAAAGTATTTCACAAGGATTTTTGTGGTTTGGCACATAGAAATTTTGTGTTATAATTACATATACTTGTAAATGTCTCTCCTATTCTGTAAAATAAAATTACATTTTCCCTTTCTGTGCAGGTGGATTCATATTTGTAAATACTCGGGGAGCCGAAACTTCCATTTGTTCTTTTGCAAGTAGTGTCGCATCACTTAACTATGAATCAAGTTGAATCATAATGACTCACATTTTCTATTCTTTAGCAAGCTTTAACATTTGTTCTTGCTAATCTCTATTAAATAGTGATATTTGGCATATATCAACAGATGATTTCCTTTCTTAGATTTCGTGTGCTCTTATTTATTTATGTTTTCGCAGATAATCTGTTGGGTTTTATGAGAGTATGGAGTCACTGATGGGAATTATTTTGTGCAATACATTATAGGAAATATATGTGATGTCACTGAGGTTCATTCAGAAGATAATGTGGTCGAGGTACTTTTGATTTCTAGCATTTTTTTTGATATAGATATTGGAGATGATCATTTTCAGATTTCTATTTATTGTTTGTTAAGTTAAATTTTCCCTATAATATAACACATACTGTGGCATTGGTTATTGAAAGAACTAAAGCAAAGGCTTTGCTGCGTCAGACATTATAATACACACTATAATTTTATGTAGTCCTAAAAGGCTGTATTATAAAGGTATATTGTAAAGACATAAAGTTAAGTTATAACATTAGATTATAAAAGTGAGGTTAATGTTGTTTTGAGTTAATTTCTAATGTAGAGTTACTGATGTGTTAGGACATGACATGTTAAGATAAGATAAGACAATTTTATTAATGTCTAACAAATGACCAAAAAGTAGGTTGACAATGGGACTATGAAGTAACATTATGGCAATAAAAAGTGGGAGCGCTAAGGTGACTCCTATAAAAACGCAAGAGATAAGTCTCTGACGTAAATACAAAAAATGAATAAGTGTAACATCCCCTTTACCCAATCCAACCAATGGGAGGGGACATTACATGAATTCAGGACCTCCAAATTCACCCCAAATACAATTTACAAGTTCATAACAAATCAAATATGTGTGCAGAACATAAATAATCATACACAATGGAAATACAATTGATTCACACACAATTAACATGTATAAACAAGCATAATCATTACATGCATCAATTAAATACATTGCATAATCAAATACAAGAGAATAATGATCTTTGAACAATGCAAATCGAAGCAATTAGTTGTGTAAGAGTGATTTTCCACCTAATCGTAGGTACTTTGCCCAACATATACTCTTTATGCTGAGAGGCCACCCCCAAGCTGGGATATGAGGCCACCAGGGAAAACACCTACAAGATTCTCTCTCTAATAAGCCATAACCCGGTATGCTCTCTATGCTAAGACAAACGCTCATACAGAGCTCTACATGGATCTCACTTAAATATCACAACCTTGGATTCTACAATACTTTCCCCACATAACACCCTTCTTGGCTCAAGAATCCCCTTCACCGATCGACGACTCCCTTGGGTGATCCATCTTTCCTAGTGCTTCTAGTGTGTGGATAGAAGAAGACCAACTTGCTAAATGTTATTGGAGAATCGTCTATAGGCTAATTTTGTGGCTGACCAAGCATCTACGAAAAATAGATCTCAATGGGAAAGGTTCCCTAGCTTGCCTAACCTATCTGCTCACCTACAACCATCGATTTTCCTTCCAAATCAATATATTTGTCCCTAAATTCAAATTTCTTGGGTTATACTTGAGTCATGAACAACACTATAGAGTTCTAAGTAGTGTAGATTTGCATGGGAGTGTGTGAGAATGAGGGTTGACTCCAAAAGGTATTAGAAAATGGTGACAAGACAACTGAGAGTAGAAGAAAGGACTCCTCTAAGTTGTAGAATGACTTTTGGCAGTTGAAAAACTGTGACAAAAGTGTAGGTAGTCCCATGCTTCAATAACTGCATGAGGTGACTTTTCCCACCAACCCACACATGCATTCATTGATTAGAAAATAGTAAAAAAAGGAAATAATTAGCTCATTCAAGGCACATGACAAAATTTGGGTGAGTTCTAAAGTTGACACTTGGCAGCAAGGATTTGGTCTCCCATTTGCCCCATTTCCTTTCCGCCCTATGGTGGAATCAAAGCCCCTTTGGTTCTATTTACACAACCATTCTTGGACCATTTTATTATTTAAGGACATAATATTTACATACATTTCAAATTGGCATGATAAGCCAAACAAAAAGTCCAAATAAAATATTTACATCATACATGCCTATCCATTCACTAGTCAGGCCTTGGCCTTGAGCTCCGCACTAGGAATCCATAGTAGCATATTTACATCCTTTACATAATCTTGATTAAATACATTCCAAGTCAAAACTAGGGGTATTAAAAAAAGATCCAACTCCAAATATGGAGATCCGATCCAAAAGACAGATGCACAAAGAGATCTGATATAGAAGAGAAATGTACAAGGGAAGTGGATATGGAATTTATGGTACAAAAATGGTGAGTATATCATGCTGCATTGGAAGCATATCTCCTAAAATATGAAGCTGAAGGAAAGAATTTCAAAATAGTACTCTGACTATAGGAAGAACTGGAAGAGGATCTATAATGGAACTTGTTGTTGTGATTTAGATGAAGTTGTTCGACTGTTAGAATGCACTAGTAAAAAATGAGAGATAAATGACCAGGTGGCCAAAACATTTGGTCGTCATAGTTTTTTCAAGGAATAAATGACCAAAATTGAGGAATTTTAAGTGACCCAACTAAAAATGACCAATTTGATCATTGGATAAAATATATGACCCGATAACAAGTAACTAAAATGAAAATGACCACATAACAATAACATTAAGAATATGAATTGGTTGTTTATTTGGTCATTTTTAGTTGTGTCATTATGACAATGGAAAATTACAATTTTGACAATGAATTTGTACAATTTACTAATTTTAACATTGCAGATGGATTCAGAGAACCCATTTACTAAATTGTAACACTGCATTTGGATTTAGAGACCCCCTAGGTAGTGCTAAAATTTAGTAAATTGTAACATTGTATATGGATTCATATAATATCCATTCAATGTTCTTATTATGTCCATATTTTATTTCACTATTTTTGTTTCCGTATTATCCCTTTGTAAATCCACCAAGTTGGATCATGTGCATCATTATAGTGTGTTGGTTGAATTGAGTCTTGGATATTTGTTGTCTTTCCACTTGGGAATTTTCATGTCGTGAAGTTGGTTTGATTATGTTAAGATCGTTATATTGGTCACATTCATATGTTGTTTGAACAAAACTGTGGTCATTTGAACCTCTTGACACTCTATTAAAGTTTTGACAAGTTCATGTATTTTGTGTCATGTTAGCTAAAAATTGTCAATTTCAAAACGTCCATTAATTATCCATATACATCCATTTATCATGATTCTCCTTGCACATGTACTGTCATGAATTTGGTGTCATTGTGTTTGGCTCATCGTTTTGGTCACGTTCATATTTTGTTTGAACAAAACCATTGTTGTTTGACCCTCTATGCAGTTTATTAAAGTTTCAGTGAGTTCATGTATTTTGCATCATGTTAGCCAAAAATTGTCAATTTCATAGCCTTCATTAATTCTTCATATGCATCCATTTGTCATGATTCTCTTCGTGCTTAAGTTCTGAAATTTCTAAAGTCCTCCCTAGGTCCCTACACAACAAAAAATACCAATATATATAGTAAATATATTGACATGTTTCCAAAGTGACGAAACATGACATCAAAGGCAAACATCCCAATGAACTTTTTTGTAAACTCATTCCGTATTCACAACGCATCTAGGGAGATATACTTATCAAATTAGTATCTTGTTTCTCTATTTATGCTTCCGTATGACCCCTTTGATAGACTTTCCAAGTTGCATCTTTTATATCATCATGATAGTCCAGTTAGTGTAGTGTCTCGAAGATTGGTTGTTTCTCGTTAAAATCATCATTATGCCTTGAATTTTATGCCATTATGATCAACTTATTGCACTTATCATGCTCATATTTTATTTGGCCAAAATCGTCATGGTTTGACCCTCTTGACACTCTGTTGAAGTTTCGGTAAGTAAGAGTTTTTGTTGCATCTGATAAGTTGAAATCCACCTATTTTGTGCCTCCCGTTAATTTGTTGATCTTTTATATGAATGCTAACTCATCATGCCTATGTCTAGAATGTTATAAATACCACCTTGGTGTTCCTGTGGAGAAAAAAGTCCTATATCCTCCATTTAAAAAAAATAAAAATCCCCCCTTTTTTTATATTAGAACGCCTAGATTATTGGTGAGGAGGTTCATAGAGATTTTGTCGATAGTAGGCTGTAAAAGCAAGAGTTTTTTTTTCTCAAATATGGGAATTACAGGAGGGGTATCCTCCCCCTCCCCATGAATGAAAATGAGTGGCAGTGGTTGTCGTTCAAGAAAGGACCCACCGAATGGAGAGATAAGGAGTGTTGATGGGGTTGAATGAGGTGAGTTGGAAATGATTGGATTAGACTGTAGAAAGGGTGGGTACCTGCCGTGCGCAACTAAAGCCCCATCCCTTAAGATATAAGTAGAGAAGCCATGGGAACAAGTGGAGCAATGGAAGGAAAAATGATTGATTGGGAAATTCATTGGGATTTGGCCAAAGGAGAGAGATCTACTAGATGGATTAAGGCCACATGGAATCCTAGAGGTCGTTATGATCTCCACCAGGGTTTGAAGGGTTTTTTCACTAATAATTTTTTTTCAATCAGGAAGACAGAGATCACATCATGTAAGGAGGACCTTATTTCCTTTTCTTGGTTAGTCTATGCTTGCTTCCATGGAAAGAAAGGTTTAATATAGACAAGGAGGATATGAGCATTGCTTCGACATGGATTTACTTATATTCTCATCCCTATAGATACTGGGATCTTAATATCCTCTAGGATATTAGAAATGCCCAAGGAAAATTTGTAAAAGTATCCGAGCAAACAAAGCAACAGAGACACACAACCTTCGCTCGGATTTGTGCCTATATGGACTTATCAAGGTAGCTACCTGAAGCAATAAATCTAACTTGGGATGACGAGGACTGGATGCAACCTATTGATTATGAAAATTTTCCATTTCGATACAGACAATGCCATTAATATGGGCATTTCAGTTGGGATTTCCCTCAGAACTAGATCCAACAAAAAGAGCCACAAGCGAAGAAGACATATAACATTGACGAGGAAGGGTTTATCCAGGTTTCCAAAAAAATGAGACATGGTAGGTGAAATATGAATCATGCCCCAAATAGACATACATCTAGTAAAAGAGGACCAAATTCTAATATATTTGAAATACTGAACTAGGTGGGAAAAAAGACCTTGGAGGTTAGCACAAAAAAAGAAGGTGAATTAAAGGGGAAAACACATTCTAAAACAACACCAACATGGTATTTAGAAGAACATATAGAGTTAATGGAAGAGGATCAACAAGAAGAAATTGAAGATATGGACCTTGGGAAACTAGATCTGGATGTGATTTAACGAGCATGCAATAAGAAGGGGAAGGGTTATGTCCCAAGAAAGAAGATTGAGCTATTGCAAGAATCAATCCTGAAAACAAGGGAATCCCAAAATCTTGGAATAACTAAGGATCCCCAAAAGGGTAATAAGAGAAATCAACCAAAAGAGAAGGAAAAGAGGGGACAAAAGACAAATAAGGAAAGGATAGTAGAAGTAGGAACTGGATTAGTAGAATCAGGCCAACATCCGACGATAAAAGTGGCCTTCTATGAAGTCATTAGGGTTTCTCAATGAAGATTCTAACATGGAATATTCATGGGGTGTGTCACCCACACAAGATAAAGAGGTCGAAAAATAAGTTGAGAATCGAAAGACCAGTGATAATTTTTTTGCAAGAAACAAAGTGTGGATAAGAAAGTATGAAAGAAATAAGCAACAATATATGGAAGGGGAGCCAGATAATGGAAATAGATGCTCAAGGTGCAACATGAGGGATTGTTGTATTATGGCATCCAGAGGAGGTAAGTTTAAAAAACTTCAGGGCCACAAGGTTTTCCCTATTTGTAGATTTACAAATCTGTGGCACGAGGGTTACATGAACCCTTACAAATGTTTGTGGGCCAAGTATATACCCTCTTAAGGCTTCCTTTTTGGACTCTTTATCATGGATGTCCAAAGAGATCGGGGAAAGATAATGGGTCATAGGGGGACATTTCAACTAGATTACTTCCTTAACAAAGAATAAGGGAGGCAAGCGTAGTCTAGGCCCAACCAATGAGGCCTTTAGGGATTTCATAGAGATAAATAATCTGGTGGATGTGGAAAGAAATAATGGGTGGTTCACCTGGAACAACAAAAGCGGGGGAGAACACCATGTGGCATCTAGATTGGATAGATTCTTATTATCAAAAAGATTAATAAATGGGGGAGAAAATGTGTTGACCTAGGTCCTTCTGGCAGCTAGATCTGACCATTGGCCTGTCATCCTTGTTTGGGATGGGACATGCCCAATTGTCAGAAGACCTTTTTGTTTTGAATAGTGATGGTTGGAACATAAATATTTCAAATCATTAGTCCACCAGAGGTGGGAGGAATTTGAAACCCCAAGGGGAACAAGAATTTACCAATTCCAACAGAAATTGAAAGCCTTGAAGGACAAGATCCGTACATGGAATAAGGAAGAAATCAATAACATTTTCGAGGATAAAAAAATCCTTATGGAACAACTTGAAAAATTCAAAAAGTTGGAATGAATGATGGTTATGATGAGGAGCTGAGAAGGCTGGAAAAAGATACCATTGGAGAGCCTCTATGCAAGGGAAAACAAGAAGATATATACTGGAAGCAAAAGGTGATAAACCAATGGTTGCCAGAAGGTGAGAGAAATACAATTTTTTTTCATCAATAAGTTGTGCAGAGCAGACAAATATCTAGATTGACTCGTTTCAAGAGGGAGACCAGCCAGGTTGCTGAAACAAGGAAAGAAATGGAGGAGGATTTGATTGGATTTTTTGGGAGCATCATGAAGGAGGTTAGGAGGGATATATGTGAGTATATCTCATATATAGTCCAAACTATCCCCACTAGTATGTCTCCAGAATAGAATAATCTTTTAAGTAAGCCAGTGGAATTGAGGTAAGTTGAGGAAGAATTCAATTAAATGGTAGATGGAATAGCTCTGAGGCTCGACATATTCACTACACAATTTTCCATCGTTTTTGGGATATGATCACGTTGGATGTTTGGTAAATTTTTGAGGACTCTAGACAAGACACAGGTGTTCTCCAAGATCCCAACACAACTTTCCTCACTCTTATCCAAAATCTGAAGGTTTGGATAGTCCAAGTTAGTTCAGGATGGTTGCTTTATGTAATGTTATTTACAAAATTATCACTAAGGTTATTGCTAGTAGACTTAAACCCATACTTCCATATTTGGTGGCCCCCAAACAATTTGGATTTGTGGAGGGGCATCAAATCCTGGATGGCATCATCCTGGTTTATGAAGTAATTCATTCTTTAAAAGTTACCAAGAAACCTGGAATGCTTCTAAAGTTGGACATTTCAAAATCCTATGATAAGTTAAGCTGGAAATTCATAAGGGAGATGATTAGAGCCTACGGTTCAACCAAGACTGGTTTGATTGGATTATGAGTTTGAACTCCTCATCCTTTTTCTCCATTTTATTTAAAGGGTCTCCAATGAGTACGTTCAGGCCGTCTAGGGGTATTTTTCAGGAGGATCCTCTATCTCCATTTTTGTTTATCCTAATGATTGAAGGCATGAGCAGGTTAATCAAGAAAATGATGGAAAGAAGGGAGATTAAAGGGATGAATCTCCATAATGTGGATGGCAAGCAAACACATCAACAATTTATGGATGATATGATGCTTATGGGAAACCCTTCAGTTTAGGAATACTGATCTTTTAATAAATGCTTATCCATTTTTTGGAAGGCTTCACGCTTGGAGGTGAATAATGAGAAATCTCAAGTCTTTTTTTTCAACACTGCCTGAATATCAAAAGAAATTTCCTCAGGATATTTGGATTTCAAGGGAGTTACCTTCCATCCAAATATCCGGGTGCCCCCTGGCTGAAGGGGTCACCTGGAAGGTTTCATGGGTTGATTTATTGCATAGAATGAGAAGAAAGTTGGCTATCTGGACCTTGAGGCTGCTCAATTTGGCCTTTAGAGTAACCCTTATAAAATCAGTCCTACATGCAATGTCGATTTATCTGTTCTCAATTATGGTAGAACTAAAGGCCGTCCTTAAAGAAATAAGGAGTATCCAATGAAAATTTCCTTGGGAAGGGGATTCAAGTAAACAAAAGTGGGATTTGATAAGCTAGGATAGGGTATGCAAGCCAAAATATCAAGGTGGGATTGGCATTAGAGACCCCAGGAAAAATAACTAGATATTGGGGGATAAGATCTCATGGAGATGGTTGTCTCATAAGGAGGAACCCTAGGAAAAATTGTGGCATACAAAGTATGCTATGGATAAACAAAATAGGATCTCATTCAGTTCAATGAAGATAAACCAAGATCTCACATTTGGAAGACTGCATTTGGAAGTCGTAGCATTATACAAGATCACAATTTTTGGGAAATTCAGGAAGGGGGTAATGTTGACTTTTGGAACAATGTCTGGCAACAAATTTCCAAATTGGCGATGCACAATGACATCCAAAGGAATAGAATAAGATCTGAAGAATTGGGAATCGTAAAAGTCAATCATTTTTGTGACGAGGATCGGGAAGATTGTGATTACCATGAATGGCACCCACCCAAGTGGTGGGAAGAAATATTTTTAGAAGAAGAAGTCCTTAGGATATGGTTCCTTTGTCAATTTGCCAATGAAATCGAATGAGTTGAGAAAGATATATTGGATCAATTTAATAATCTTGGGGTGGAGGATATGTGGGTAGAAGTTGCTGACTGGGTCGAGGACCCTAGATTGGTGTCGGGGCGTCTTTCAACATATGATCATATCAATATAACATCTTACTGGTTTATAAAGGGTCTCATGTCCCACGTTCTAATGGAGTGGGAGAATAAAGTTGTGGGGGATGTGGAGCCACTAAGGGATTGGAAGGAGCACAATGCTGATAGTCGGTTGATGCACCCTAAAATTGATTTAATTGTTGGGGAACTAGGGCTGCAGTTCTACCCCCCACCTGTGGATGATTCAGGTGTTGGTTTGTCTAGTACCAAGTGGAAGGCTCCGAGCTAGCAGTAGGGGGCATCAAGCAGTAGCAGCGAGATGCATGTAAATGGTTTCTCGACGATTTGTTGTGGTGGTCACAATGTGCCTGGTTTAATTTCCGAGGACGCTTTGACCAAGGGTTGCATACTGTGCAAGTTTTTAGTCTTGCTTTTAGTTATATTTTTTTGTTAGCTAGGGATATAATAGTATTTTTAATGGTAGTCCAACTTGATGTGTGTGAAGGATCTATGTAGAAAGGTTTCAATCAAAATTATATAATGCATCTATGTTATAGGGGGATTTCAATTTTGATAGTCAATTATGTAATGGGGGAAGGAATACTGAGGATTTCTTGGTTGGGCAAGTCTAGAAAAAAAGAATGGGAGGGAAAATAGAGCAAATGGAAATAAGGCATATCCAATAGATTTGAAATTCCAGCGTTGAATGGATGCCAAAAAGATGTTAAATCATGCCAAAATTTACAATGCGATTTGAAGTTAAACCTAGAAACACGACTTTTTTTTGGCTTTTGTATATTTTACCTTTAAAGTAAAGAAACAAATTGTAGTATTTGAGTGAATTTTTTCCGTAGGGTGGGTTGGATTTACAACAAGGTATTTAAATTTATTTGACTGCAGTTTTTGGTATGGATCTGGTTGTTTCAAAGAAAATATATTAGAATGTGTAGTGGTGGTTGTTGAAGAAATGAAACCCTATATTTTTCTTTTCTAGTTGGAATAGATGAATTTTAAAGGTCTTTTGGAAAGGTTTTTGATTCATGATGAAAACTGGGAATGATGTTCCCTTAACTCAAAGCCATGTTGAGGGTTGCTGCAAATCTATGAGTATAAATCACCCTTCCCTTGTTTGTAAAATTTTAGTTTCTATATAATGTTTAGATCATTGCTTTATAAAACCAAAAAAAGAATACAAATCTAGAAATCATCTCTGCTTTTTGTGTTTTACCAAAATGTTGGTTTAATGGACGGAAACACTAAAATATTGCACAATCTCATCATTTGTGTTATATGTTACTGCTCTAAGATAACATGGAGTCTGAAGGCTTTTTGTGTCTTACCAAAATGTTGTTTAATGATTGGAAACACTAAAATGCTGCACAATCTCATCATTTGTGTGATCTTTTGTTGCTCTAAGATAACATAGAGTCTGAAGGAGATCAAATATCTCAGGTTCGAAGGGGAAATCACCCTAAGCTTTGGAGTATACAGTCCCCAAGGGAGATGAACAAATTTTTAGAGTAGTTGTTGGAGTAAGGTCCTTTACCTTATTATTATGTTCGCAATAAAGACTGACACTCAAAGGAATTCCTTGCTCATTTTTATAAGGGTTCTTTTCACCAATCAAGAGCCGAGGGAAATGCCATATGATATCCATATTCCTTAGGTGGAAACCTTGATAAAAGAACAAATATTTTATTCTACAAATCCCAGACTTAATTAAATATCCCACTCTCTAAAGATTAAAGCAATTTGAGATTGTAAAGAATGGGCCCTCTCTCCAATATAACTAACTTAGGCCAGATTATGGTATCTTCCTAGAGGTGAATTTATTTAATTTAAAAGGGGTTTTGCTTCCCCAATTGCTAAGAGTGCCAAAGAGATTATCCAAAAAGGCCCTAATTGCTTTAAATATATGTCAAACCGTTGCAAACTCTGTACAAACAACAAGGGATAAACCTCTAAAGTGGATTGGTCTCAAAAAATGATGAGGACATGCCTCTTTCAAAGTTGTGGCCTACTTCAAAGCATAAATCATCCTCAATCCCAACTACTACATCAAACAAAGGTACAAATTGTTTATGCTATAGGAAAATGTGATGCACATACATGGTACATAACTGTTTTTAGGGCTTCTTAGATCCACAAAACTAGTCCAATATTTAATTTTACGGTAGATGTAAGGTTATCTGAATCTAAAAGGATGAATTTTTAAAGGTTGTTACATACTCCAAATCAACTAGAAATACTAATTTGGCCCACCAATTTAAACTTGAGGGTGATATTATGCATATGTTGCAACTGAGGCATAAAATATTGTTGTTACAAGAGGAGAAGTACCTATATTTGATTTGACATCCAAACTTTAACTATATTGTTGTTTGTTATTACCTTTGAATATTTGGATGCGACCATAATCGCCCACACCCGTTGTAGATTGTTTCATGTCTGATTTGTCGAACAAATTCCACCTTTGGATCATTGTATGTGACTATTATAAATTCAAGAAACTACTTAGACTTTGATGTCGATAGGTGCCTAATAATGCTGCAATTGTTAAGGAAGCTTCCCAACATTGAGTCATATTGTTGTTTGTTGTTGAACACATGCCCATATTTATAAATTATTTCTCCCTGATGCTTGAATCAAATCCCACGACTACAAGAATTAAGGTATATACCATACTTGAAATACGTGTTTGCTAACACTACCATATTTATATCCCTGCTGTTGGTTATGGGATACATGCTTGAAAAATTCTTTGGCTGAATTGTTATCGATACCCATAATTAAGAGATAAGGTTGTAGGTGATTTTCTAGCACCATGACCAACTTTTGTCATAATTGGACACCCACAATATGGGTGGTAACACCCACCAAGTGTTTAACAAAATGCATGAATGAGATATAGATTTTCGAGCATCCTCCTCTTCAAGTAAGTTCTCTACCTTCCATGCAACTGCTATGGCGATGGTAAGACTTATGATTTCACCGTTCTTTGATCCTAGACATGCCTTTTGGACTTCTAAAACGATTTTGATATTCTTAGTAGTTATTATGATCATTGCTCAACAACTATGATTTTCAACATTACAATTTCTTTGTCACAACACTTAACACACATGAGATCACTGATATCAACATCTATAGACAATTTTTTTTACACTCACTAACTTGTCATATTTTGTTATATTCAAAATCCTTGCTCCCACAACTTACATATTCCTTGCATCAACCATTCCAGTGATATCATTTGGATAACAACTGCACAGGAGCACAAGTAGGAATTGCTTCCACCTTGAGTTTGTTGGTCCTTCTTATAATTATAGACCTTTCAGGACCTTTTTATTTAAATTTGTTTGGACCGATTTAATAAATTAAGCATGAAACTATATAGAAATTAATAATATGAAATTTAATATTGAATTTGGTTCTTGTAGATGGCATCCTGACTAGATTTCAGCCCTTGGAATCCATTGCCATTTGTGGACTCATACATTTAATTTTCGGAGATCGACCATTGTTAATTATTGGAGAGGCTGATCCAATTATAATGACATATACATTCATGTTTAATTTTTCCAAAGATGGAGAAAATCAAGGGGAGACAAAGAAAATCAATGGGATAGGGAGAAAGTATAGAAATATTTTGAAACTAAAATATGGATATGCTAAAACCATACCAAGGTAGAGTCATTGATGTTAGAACTTGCCTTACTTTATTTTGACTAAGGAAATAAAGTTGTGAGTAGGAGTAGTTGGCCATCCTAACTTGTAAAGAAATATTGCTCTTATCACCTTGATGTTTTCATAGGAAGTTCAAGGACTTAGATATAGAGATATTATACTCACCAAGTCATCACTCCTCTTACTGATTTTTAATATGAGAGTAAGGAAACTCCTTCACTAGTTGCACTTCTTTGGTTGTCCATGTGATGAGGTGCAATGATTTGTCTATCCCAAGTAAGGTGCAACTCACAAGACATTGCTTGACTTTCAAGTGAAAACAAGTATGCTTTAAAGTGAGTGATGTCCTCCTCTACCTTCCTTGGTTGCAATCTTATTGATTTGTTTTTTTTTGGAGAAAAATACGTTAATAATTTTGCAATTTATCATCATTGTGATTTTGTGGTTGAACATGCAAGAGGCGGAGTGATATGTTGAGAGGAAAATACTGCTACATAGTCCCAATAATGATCATTCTAGAGTAGCGATTTCCCCCTTTTTTGTTTCGAGTCCACACAACTCATTTATGTCTGATAGCATAAGTGTCACACTCCTAAGATTGTTATGCTTCTCAATAATCATTAACTCGAGGATGCAATGTTCTTTACTCATTTAATCTTCGATGCAATGGCTTGGTAACAAGTGGCAATTTTAAAGTGGTAGTTGTTTGCAAGAAGTAAGGGATATAAGTGTGTGCATTTGGACATTGGTAACGATCACACCAATAGTTATACACTGTAGCTTGGATATGTTTTTCCTTGATGGGATTTTTTTCGAAGATTGTGCAAAAATACAATTAATAGATCTTGCTTAGTATCGATTCCTTGACTGGTGTTTTCCCTAGGAATTATTGGATGAAGTAGACAAGGGGTGCATGCTCTTATGTTCAATCTTGTAGCAAGTGAATTTTGTTCTAGAGTAAGAGGAATCCAACCATTGGGAAATGGATCAAACATTGCCACTCGGAACATAGACAATTGGGAGTAAAGCAAGAACAATGACATTAAATACATATATTGATGTTGAGTAGGTGCATTGTTCCCATAGGGTTGATTCAACTATTGGACTTGAGTACATGTAGATGATTTGATTGCATTGAGTTAGAGATTTGATTGAAATATTGAACAATAAAGGTTCACCTTGTTATTGCATTGCTAGCTAGTTGTTTGTGTGTAGGTTACACTGAGAACATAATCCTTATAGTCATTATGAGAAGATGGATCTTGACAGAACCTTGAGATGAGGGATGTATTTCATTTTCATAGAGGATCTATATTGGTGAGATATTTGGTCGTTTGTACAGTTAACCATGCATGAAATATATGAATTATGTGTGTGGGTTTGTGTCTACTTTTGATTTATAAGAGCTTATTGTTCTTATGTTAGAGCATAGAGAATAAGTGATCCTATCTACCAATACCAATACTTTTACTTGATTGTTTGTCATCACTCCTAGACACTATGCATATGTAATTTATTATTATCCATCGAGGTTAAGAATACCCTCTCCCTTCCCTTCCTATTCTTGGTGTCCCTATAAATTGTGGCCACGGTTGTAAAAGTTATATGTGTCTTGTCTTAAGGATGCCAATAGGTGGGCATTGCGGCACTTACATGTGTGTGTGCAGTACAATGCATGCCTCACATGTTTGACCACTACCTCTAGGTGCCCCCATGAAAATCTCGGGGGTTGGATGCCCTCGTGGGAAATGAAACTTGATTACGAGTGAGAAAATCCTCATTCCTCATCGGTGGATCCAACCTCTTCATACATAAGGTGAATCGATGTTAAAGAAGAATATATGCCATAAAGAACCAATAAAATAAAGTAATAAATTAAATGTAATGATGAGGGTGATTATTGATATTAACTTTAGTTTATCAAATCTATAAATTTAAATTAATGAGTTTAAGTTATCAATATATTTTTATAATTAAATAATTTAGAAATAAAAATTTTAAGTTTTTTGGGGAAATGGTTTAACAAACTATGAGGTTTGGTTTTATTATACATGTTATGAAAATCAAATTTAATGTTTTATAATTAAATAATTTAGAAATAAAAATTTTAAGTTTTTTTGGAAATGGTTTAACAAACTATGAGGTTTGGTTTTATTATACATGTTATGAAAATCAAATTTAAATTTAAGAAAAAATGATTTTTTTTACACTATTTATCTTATAATTATTACAAATTCTTTAATATCAATATATTTTAAATCTTATTCAACACCATATTTCATTGTGCAACTCATAAAAATATAATTAAAAAATTATAATAAATTCTAGAAGGATCTTACAAAAATATAATTAATGAATTATTATAAATTCTAAATCCATCTAGTCAATTATTAAAAAGCAAAACATATATATACCTATGCCTTGGAATAATTATTTCTTTCAAATCATAATCCTTCCGTGACATCCATTGTTAAAGAGACTCACGGTGTGTATATCTAAGAAAGAAATATGTTTTCAATTTACTATATTCTTTTGGAAACAATATGAAATTACTTAATTGTGTGCATAACAAAATTAGAATAATTCCCAACAAACTCGCTTTTGGGCATATTTTTGTAGAAGTTTAGTCCCCTTTATTTAGGAAAATGGTATAATCCATTAAAGAGGTATTTAGTATAAGAAATTACCACTTTGTATCTTTCTCCTTATAGGGGACAAATACCATAATAATTTTCCAAAATCAAATCCCTATCCCTATTCCAATCTCTATCAATGACATCTCTTCATCTATATAGTTGAACCATTTTACTTTAATGTTGCTTTTACAAATAGGTTTTCCATTGGTGTCCTCTATTGTTGTTTGTGTATATGACGCATGCTTAGAGATATTCTAATAATTTCAGATTTGACATTTCCATTATTCCCGCTATCTATCCCAGGTATGTCAAATTGCCACGCAGGGTTCGGGTCGAGGTATTATTTAGAGAGTAAAGTGTCTCGGGCTGTGTTTCCGTCGAATTCGGGGTTGAGTCATAGGAATAGGTCTAGGGCTAATGTTCTGTCAATTCATAGAGTTGAACCGCCTAAAGATGCGAAATTATTATACTAAAAGATTTTATGAGTATCCAAGTAACCTAGTATCCAAGCCCAACTTAGCTATGACTGGCATCAACTCTTGTATCGACAGCATCAAGTAGCCCCATTTATTACTCCCCTTCTTCCCCTTAACTTCTTTCTTTCCATAGAGAAATAAAGCTGGCAGTTGGAGTACCGAAGATTAAACCGTGTCATTATAAAGGATATCCACACAAATAATGATTTATCTTAAATGTAGTTTCATTGAATGTGTCAAATTGTGTTTTTATTGGGATTGGACAACATAGCTTGTTAAATGTCTATTGATTGTAGCTTGGGTGGTTGGGAGGAATGATTGGTACCCTCCCCACCTAGTTTCAATTTGTAGTAAACTTGGCCTACACCCCTAGTATGTTTGGGTTCAAATGAATTGTAAAGTATTAATGTCTAAAAGACTATACATTCATATTTTGTTATCGTTAATATTCCACAAGTGTGTAATGTCCCTACTTGGAAATTTGGGAAACAATTATTTTTGGACAATTTTTGAGCTTTACTAGTCAATACTGGAGGGGGTTCCAATTGACTCCAAATGGTCTCAAATTTGACATGAAAGGATAGGGTGAGTCCTAGAACATTCCCACATGACCTATGAACTCTTTTGAAATGAATTTAAGCTCCTGCAAGCTGGTTTGGGGCTAGGGAGAAACACTGCAATTTTACATAGGAAACTGTGGTCAAGATCCCCCAAGGGTGAAGGTAAAATTGGATTCCTAGCTCAAGTAAGACCCTCCAAAATTTGTGAACAGAGTATTGGGATTGTTATCAGACATAAGGGGCTGTCATTACACATGGTTATTATCTCTTCAAACTAATTATAAAGTGCAACATTCGCATGACCACTTTCAGGGAAATTGCTTATGGGGAAATTGCATAACTAGCTCGATTTTGACATATGAAAGGTAGAGTTAAAGGTTCATATCAAGATGTGATATATAGAGACCATATACATCATAAAAATTGCTGCCCAAACAATATTAAACACCAGAGGAATCCCTTCATGCAAGTTTGATATACAACTCATTTAGTATGGGAGTCAAATACATGAAAACTAGTGATTTAATGGCATGGAATTGTAAGAGTTTCACATATGGATTTCTTGGATTTCAACCGACAGAGCATAAGGATATGAAATTACAGAGTAACAAATCATCTATGGCTGTCACAACATCATAAAAATCATAGAACATCCCTCATACAAATCAAATATAAGACTATTTCAAGACTGAAACCAAATCCATGAAAACTAGTTATTCAAGAGCATGGGAATGCAAGCCTTTCACACTGGAGTTTCTTGAATTTCGAGCTATAGAGCATATGATCATGAAATTATAGAGTTATACATCATTTATGTCTTCCCCATAATCGTCAAACATCCCTCATACACATTTGATATACAACTCTTTCCAAAATGGAAGCCAAACACATGAAAACTAGTCATTCAAGAGCATGTGAATGCAAGCCTTTCATACATTGGATTTCTGATATTTCAACTTATAGAGCATATTTACATAGGAGTACAGAGCCATACATCACATACCCAATCTTGGGCATCAAATAACCTTAGCAAATTGCAAGCACCACTCCAACAAGTGCGTCATCGACATGAGAGTGTGGGGGGATGGAGAAGAAGGAATGATAGAATAGGGAGATATATGAGAATTCAACTATATGGACCTTCAAAATGCAACTAAAACACCTTCATTAAGCTCCAATGAGAAGTATGGATGGCCCCTCCATCAAACAACTTGGACAAGAATCAAACTCCCTCAGAATTGGTTCACAAGCAAGGAGAGTGAACACTCACCGTGCAATGGACAAGCAAAATATCTCCAAAATGCCAAAGTCCAATGAAAAAATGATCAAAATCTATTCTCCCCCCTGATGACATCCTTTTATTAACTTCATGATGCCTCATAAAGTCGAATTTCTCTCCATAGGATTCCTCCAACTCATCTTAGTGGTTTAGTAACTCTCATGACACTTGTCTTCCTCTTCATGCTCCAATTCTTTCCCCAATTCGAATGGCTGCCTTTAACTCCCAAATTCAACCTCTTGGTGGCTATTTTTATCCCTACATGTCAAATTTGTCGTATGTATGCAATAATGTCTAAATTTGTCATACTTGTCATATAATCTTTCATCATTTGTTGTCATAGAGTGCATGAAATCTCCGTCCAAGTGGCACACATTGTCTTCTAGTCTCTTCCTCTTCCATGGGAGTTACTCTCCTTTAAAAAATTGAATTCCTTGGCTCATTATATGATATTTGACACCACATCACCATACAATAACATTACATTACCCATGTGTTCAAATTTGGATGAAGATCATGCCAAGTGTGTGGGGAATCTAGTCATCCAAAGGCTCTAGTACAAGCTTCCAAGTGTCTTCATGAACCCATGCCACCTTATTTTCTTACCATTTATCATTTATGTGACCCATTTAAATGTGAATATGTTAAACTAAAGTTCTTTGGGTCCCATATGATCCCCTTATTACAAAATTTATGTCTCCATCTCAAACTAGGGAACTAGTAGGTTGGTGAAGCATTATTTTCAAGTAGTCTTATTTGGAAATTATTTAATTGGGAACACAAAAACCCGACTAGGAAAATATTTCACTGCTTATTTTATGCACATGTACATAGGTTTATAAGACTAAAACCATTAAAAGGGATATCTACACAAATATAAAATAACTAGAAAGTTGTTGTAAAATCTGTAAAATTTATTGGTTGGAGAATTTCACTCAACATCTATGGTGATTTAATTCTCTCTAAAACTACCAATATTGTATGTTCAAAATACACAAAAACACTCAAAGTTAACATACAATTTCAATTCTACTCACATTCTTATATTGAAAATTTATTTAACAAAGATAGAAGTTATACTTCATGTTAATATTAGGTTTTATCACATTTTCCATCAAATGTGTAAGAAATTTGTGCAAAGAATGTGGACCTATTTCTAATGGAGACGATGAAATTATTTCGATGGGTGGGGAATGCAGACCATATATTATAATTTTTTCCTAGTGAAAGATAGAAGTTATACTTCATGTTAATATTAGGTTTTATCACATTTTCCATCAAATGTGTAAGAAATTTGTGCAAAGAATGTGGACCTATTTCGAATGGAGACGATGAAATTATTTGGATGGGTGGGGAATGCAGACCATATATTATAATTTTTTCCTTTTTGCAACATTAGGTTGAAGGATAAAATTTGTCCCACTCCATCTAAAATTTCACCACTATCTAGTTTTGTATTCATATTTGAATAAAAAGCACATATTGTCCAGATGTGAGATTCTCTAGTAGCGAGTCTGCCACATATTTTTCAAAAATTAGACATGTCTTTTGTTTCCCAACCTATGACCAAACCTAACAAGTAAGAGGGATCGTGTCAATGATTGGGGCACATTCCCTAATATGTTCATTTGGAATATATTGAGACTAAATTCTCTAGGGACAATTTCAGGTGAACACTTAACATACAATTCCTTCCAAAACAAGATATTGATGCTAAAGAAACAACGATGTTGAAAAGTAGATATATATGGTTTCCATCTTGCCACCCATCATAATAAAAACAACCATCTCTACTCCATGAAACCTGTAATGGTACCAGTCTCTCAAGCTCAATGTCTTCGTTATCAATCAATACTATGAGAAGCTTCTCATAACTAGTTAGCTTATACCTTGCAAGGCCATCATTAATTATGCAGAACATTTCCTCAATAGTATGAGGAATGAACCAAATTAAGTTGAGAGTGCATGAAAGGGGAAATCATAGTAAAAAAAATATTGATATCAATTTTCAAACATATATACAAGTTCATCTATCAATGTTCTTTTCTTACTTGATCGACCTATAGTGCCCGGTAAATCCATTAAACTTGAAAGGTATTGTGGACGATGCTATATTAACAACAACATTGGTCTCATTATTAGGAACATATTTGAGCATTAGGGATTGAGCCTCTAATGGTTGATTAAAAGGGTGGACCAATGCAAGGTCAACACTTGTAAACTTTCTTTTGGACGAGTGCAAGGTCACATTCCTTTACATGGAATTTCATTATAGTGGGTAATGATCACTTGTTTATCTACAACTCCATTGCAGAACAAGCGATTTGAAAGCAACCTTTGTTTTCCTTCATAAACCATTGGCATGATTTTCTCTCTCAATATGTCATAGTGGAGTGCAACTAATTACAAATCATGATTGGACAATGTAAATGAAAAATACGAGCTGTTACCCTCTAAACCACACTTTAGAATTATTGAAGTCCACCAATAAAGTGCACATTTGTGGGTACTTAAAATTTATACCCAATGTCACCTAAATGCCTACTTCCATCTCTTTAGGTTGGCTCTCCTCCGAGACAAGGGGAATTCCCTAATAGGATTAGGTCATATGTCCTTAAAAACCCTTTGTAACAATTTCTAGATTTAACAAAAGAAATTTTAAAATCTACAATGAATACTAGTGGTGATTTTAAATAGACAATTGCCTTAATAGAGGGGCATGGAGTCAAAGGATATATGAAATAATTGGAAAGTGTTGACAATAATAAGGAGCTTAGAAAACCAATGAATCTACTATGTCATACCGGTTATAATAGATCTAAAACATTCATTTTAGCCAAGCCTTAATATCATAGATACACCTAACAAAGACCCAATTTTGTTTGCACCAAACGAAAGATACCAAATATGAAAATTACATAGTAGGAAGATTTTGATTTGAATAATAGACCCTAAAACATTACACTTTTACATGTCTTGCCAATGTGGATGAAGATGATCAAAGCATTTCTATCAACCCTTTCTTGACTAGTTATGACCACCAACAACAACCTAGTACAATATACCAAGAAAGAAACAAATGCAAACATGAAAGTACCAGAATTAATTGAATGTTACAAGACTGAAAATTATTGAAATCCCTCCAATAATGATTGAAACCCCTCCAAATCTACTCAATATCAACCCCTTTATCAATTTCTACAATTTGTTTTCAGTATTTTAATCCAATTTGAAGTCACAGCTTGCAAATGTAGGAGCTCTCTTTTTATAAGCTTCACTTTGGAAGCTTTCCTTGATTAGAAACATATAGAATACCCTTGGGCATTAGGGTTTGACCATGTCAAAATGTCACGTGTCTCTCATCACACCAAACAATCCCTTTAAAATGTTTTGTTTTTAATACTCGGATTGTTCTAGGCATACTATGTAGGACACTCCTCAAAACTTATCGCTTCTCCTTGCCACGTGTGAATCATGGTCCACATGTGCCAAGTGTCATTTCATATATCCTTAATATGTGGAGTTCTCCTCTACTTTGACCCCTAGACCAATCAAAATATTATTCTAAATGCCATTAAGAACTTAGTGGTGCGCTCTTACAACATGACCATTCAATGGGATAAGGTCCTTATCAAGCCCACAAGCAAGGATGCCTTCCTTGGACGGTTCCATCTTTTACTAGATATAGAATTATCATAAAATAAATCCTCTCTAGAAGTGGAGTGGAGTGATTGTAATATCCTGATTTTGACTCCTATTGCATTAAAATTGTATATGATGTAAAATTCATTATTAAATCATGGTGAGGAGCTCAAGGCCAAGGCCCCACCATCGATTCAGCGTTTTATGTATCGTCAATTAAAATCGATACCTATGGTTCTCGTGCTATCCAAGAACAATATAAATTGAGACATCATGTAAATATGCAATTTAATAAAATACCCACAACTAGCTATGCAATGCAACAAGAGATGGGGGCATGATTTCATAAGGAATAGGGAGGGAAATTATTCAAACCCTTGAGCCAATAGTGTTAAGCCAAATGTCAATGAGAGAACCGATAAAATCTCAACTACCCATTTTGTCTTATGCACCCAATCATTTAATTCTTCCAAGAGTTGGTTGAGGCAGTTAATGCATTGGGAATGGAGAGGTATGGCAGTCAATTTCGTATTGGGGCAAGCCATCAATTTTGGGGAAATCATATTTTTGCTTGTGGGGCAAGAAAACACCCAAACATGTGTGCCCAAACCATTCCTCACCCATGTGTTTCTCTTACTCACGCTGCTGGAGCTAACTGGGGCGTTTTCCTCCACGTTTTTTTGCTTGTTCCTTCACATTTTTCCTTGGATGGAAATCTGTCTTTTTGTTACACAGTGGATGGGAAGATAGATTCACGATTTGGGGGTTTATAAAGGTCGTTTCTGCCCCTGTGAAGCCAATAAACGTTTTCTGAAATCGAATTTTCTCTCCCAGGGTTGTTTCCCCATCTACCATTTTTGTTTTTGGTTGCCCACGATTTTTGAGACTAATGGAAACCCCATCTTGGGCATCCCACAGCCAAAACGTTTTTCTTCATACCCAACACTTGTGTTTTGTTGTTATGTGCATCCTTGTTTTGGTCTGAATTGTAAGCAAGAATTAGGAGTGGAAGAGGACCATAATTGGATTGATAAACCTAGTGAAGAGAGGAACCTCACAAAAGATCAAGAGGGGTTGGCTACTCTTCTATGCACACCTTGGAGGAGACTGGAATGGAAGGTATGGCCCGAGGGACTGTGTAGTAGTGAAGGGAATACTTCCTTGTTTCGGGTGTGCAGGTATTGTGGAGGCCAAGCTAGATAGATCTTGTAGAGGCCGTGTACATAGGTATGTGGTTGAGCTCACTAGCTTAGCAATTCTTCCTTTCCATTGGCTTAGCAGCTTGATAAATCCAATTGTGGATTGGCTTGGCTAAACCTTGGTGTGTATTTGGCTATGTGTGAGCCAGTTGTTACCTTTTTCCTTGTGGAACTCATGCCCAAATCGGGGGTGGCAGTTGTGTTGAGAAATTGATGAGCACAATTGGCCTATGGTTGGGTGGAAAGTTGCAATGACATAGCTAGTTGCTTGGGGCAACTCAATTTCAAGATAAGTGTTCCTTGTATTAATTATGCAATGTATTGGTTTTAAGAATTATTATGAATGTATGAATGTATTAACTTCCGTTGTATTTTCATTTATCATACATCTGCATATGTCTTTTACTTTCAATGCATTTTGTTTATGTTCATGGGGCTAGATGCCCGGTTAAATAGCAGTCGCGTCGCATCCTCTCTCGGTGAGAGGGGAGGGCACGTGACAATGATCCTCATGGAATATGCATCTTGGAGTGCTCGCCATGGAATAGGCTTCGTGATCTTGAAAACTCTTTTGCTACCATGTCCTCATGCCTCGAAAATTCAAATATGTAAGCTTTGCCTTGGAAGATGTGAAAATGTCTCAAAAAAACACTCTCCAAATGGAAATTCTGCATCAAAATATGGAAAAATCCAAGGAAACATCCATCACCAACTCCTAAGTGCTTGTTGAAACTTTGCACACTGCTTTCCATTGAGAAGCAAACTCATTAATTTCATCTATTGAATTTCCACATTACTGTAATGGGCGCCCAAGTGAAGAAAATGTTGACTGTGATAACATGAACTATTGCTGAGAAAACCCACTACCAAAAAATAATGAATTTAAAACCCATTACTATAAAAACAAGTTCAAACTCCCAAGTGCTTGTTGGAACTTTGCACACTGCTTGCCATTGAGAAAAAACTCAATAATGTTGGCTGTTGAATTTCCACATTACTAGAACGAGTGCCCATGAGAAGAAAATATTGACTGAGTAAATAACGAAATGAACTGAAATTTTTATTGTGCTGAGAGGCGCTCTACAGCCCAGTATGGGGGAGATCTTGTAACGTTACGTAACGTTAGGTAACGTTATTTTTATTAATAAAAAATAATTTTTTAAATTATAGGCCAAAATAAATGTCGGCCAGAAAAAACCTAATATGGGGGAGATGTTGTAATCTTCCTACCTAACAAAACAATAAAAAAGTAAAAATTTAATTATCCGTAAAAAAATATGGGTGAGTTAAAAAACGCAATATGGGGGAGATGTTGTAATGTTTTTACTTAACAAAATAATAAAAAATGTTGGCCTTGCACATGGTTTTAAAACCATACACATGGTTACATGGTTTTTATGCACATGGTTTATGGTTTCAAAACCATGTGCAAGGCCTCCTAAACAACCCATAGTTTTATTGTACATGGTTTAGGAGGGCCTTGCAAATGGCTTTAAAACCATGTGCAAGGCCTCCTAAACAACCCATAGTTTTATTGTACATGGTTTAGGAGGGCCTTGCAAATGGTTTTAAAACCATGTGCAAGGCCTCCTAAACAACCCATAGTTTTAATGTACATGGTTTATGAGGGCCTTGCAAATGGTTTTAAGACCATGTGCAAGGCCTCCTAAACAACCCATGGTTGTAGGAGGGCCTTGCATATGGTTTTAAAACCATGTATGGGGAAATGTTGTAATGTTAGTTCATAACAAAATAAAAAATAATAAAAAATATTATATGTGGGCTATAAATAATATTAAATATTAATAATAAAATATTATATGTGGACCTTAAATAAAAAGATGTGTCTTTGGTTTGAATCAAATTAATGGATACCTACGAAGAGATTTGATCCCTCTCGGCGCTTGATAGAGCCTAGGATTTGGATCTACGCTAGTTAATTTCCATTGAAATTTTTGCGCCGAGAGGCGCTCTACAGCCTAGTATGGGGGAGATCTTGTAACGTTACGTAACGTTATGTAACATTACGTAACGCTATTTTTATTAATAAAAAATATATTTTTTAATTAAAGGCCAAAATAAATGTCGGCCAAAAAACAATCTAATATGGGGGAGATGTTGTAATCGTCCTACTTAACAAAACAATAAAAAAGTAAAAATTTAATTATCCCTAAAAAAATGTGGGTCAGAAAAAAACACAATATGGGGGAGATGTTGTAATGTTTCTACCTAACAAAATAATAAAAAATAACAAATTGAATTATCCTAAAAAAAAAGTTGGCCTTGCACACGGTTTTAAAACCATGTGCAACCCATGGTTTTATTGTACATGGTTTAGAAGGGCCTTGCACAACCCGTGGTTTTATTGTACATGGTTTAGGAGGGCCTTGCAAATGGTTTTAAGACCATGTGCAAGGCCTCCTAAACAACCCATGGTTGTAGGAGGGCCTTGCATGTGGTTTTAAAACCATGTATGGAGAAATGTTGTAATGTTTGTTCCTAAGAAAATAGAAAATAATATGTGGTTTTAAAACCATGTATGGTGAAATGTTGTAATGTTTGTTCCTAACAAAATAGAAAATAATAAAAAATATTATATGTCGGCCATAAATAATATTAAATATTAATAATAAAAATATTATATGTGGACCTTAAATAAAAATATGTGTCTTTTGGTTTGAATCAAATCAATGGATATTTAAGAAGAGGTTTGCACCTGAGAGATTTGATCTCTCTCGGCGCTTGATAGAGCCTAGGATTTGGATCTACGCTGGTTAACTACAGTGATTAACTACTAATAATAACTTAAAAATTAATAATTGTGCCAAGAGGCACTCTACAACCCAGTATGGGGAGATCTTGTAACGTTACGTAACGTTATTTTTATTAATACAAAATAATTTTTTTAATTATAGGCCAAAATAATTGTCGGCCAAAAAAACAATCTAATATGGGGGAGATGTTGTAATCATCCTACCTAACAAAACAATAAAAAAGTAAACATTTAATTATCCCTAAAAAAATGTTGGTCAGAAAAAAAACACAATATGGGAGAGATGTTGTAATGTTTCTACCTAACAAAACAATAAAAAATAACAAATTGAATTATCCTCAAAAAACAGTTGGCCTTGCACATGGTTTTAAAACCATGTGCAACCCATGGTTTTATTGTACATGGTTTAGAAGGGCCTTGCACAACCCATGGTTTTATTGTACATGGTTTAGGAGGGCCTTGCACATGGTTTTAAGACCATGTGCAAGGTCTCCTAAACAACCCATGGTTGTAGGAGAGCCTTGCATGTGGTTTTAAAACCATGTATGGAGAAATGTTGTAATGTTTGTTCCTAACAAAATAGAAAATAATATGTGGTTTTAAAACCATGTATGGTGAAATGTTGTAATGTTTGTTCCTAGCAAAATAGAAAATAATAAAAAATATTATATGTCGGCCATAAATAATATTAAATATTAATAATAAAAATATTATATGTGGACCTTAAATAAAAAGATGTGTCTTTTGGTTTGAATCAAATCAATGGATATTTAAGAAGAGGTTTGCACCTGAGAGATTTGATCCCTCTCAGCGCTTGATAGAGCCTAGGATTTGGATCTACATTGGTTAACTATAGTGATTAACTACTAATAATAACTTAAAAATTAATAATTGCGTCGAGAGGCGCTCTGCAGCCCAGTATGGGGGAGATCTTGTAACGTTACGTAACGTTATTTTTATTAATAAAAAATAATTTTTTTAATCATAGGCCAAAATAAATGTCGGCCAAAAAAACAATCTAATATGGGGGAGATGTTGTAATGGTCCTACCTAACAAAACAACAAAAAAATAAAAAATTAATTATTCCTAAAAAAATGTGGGTAAAAAAAAAACACAATATGGGGGGATGTTATAATGTTTCTACCTAACAGAATAATAAAAAATAACAAATTGAATTATCCTCAAAAAAAAGTTGGCCTTGCACATGGTTTTAAAATCATGTGCAACCCATGGTTTAGAAGGGCCTTGCACAACCCATGGTTTTATTGTACATGGTTTAGGAGGGCCTTGCACATGGTTTTAAAACCATGTGCAAGGCCTCTTAAACAACCCATGGTTTAGGAGGGCCTTGCAAATGGTTTTAAGACCATGTGCAAGGCCTCCTAAACAACCCATGGTTGTAGGAGGGCCTTGCATGTGGTTTTAAAACCATGTATGGAGAAATGTTGTAATGTTTGTTCCTAACAAAATAGAAAATAATATGTGGTTTTAAAACCATGTATGGTGAAATGTTTTAATGTTTGTTCCTAACAAAATAGAAAATAATAAAAAATATTATATGTCGACCATAAATAATATTAAATATTAATAATAAAAATATTATATGTGGACCTTAAATAAAAAGATGTGTCTTTTGGTTTGAATCAAATCAATGGATATTTAAGAAGAGGTTTGCACCTGAGAGATTTGATCCCTCTCAGCGCTTGATAGAGCCTAGGATTTGGATCTACGTTGGTTACTTTTAAATGTTGCTAGATGGGTAACATAGACTTTTACAATTTAGTTGTTTTTCTTTTCTTTTTTAACAATATTTTCTTAATCTTTTTGTGGGGCATTCCTTGACACCCATAGAGGAATATGGGGACACCAACTAGGGTGTGCGCAAGATAGATCATTAAATGGATTCCATTTGACGTTTGTGTGCATGGTGACTATCCCAAGTCATGAGCAGGAGACGAGGGGTGCATCCCCACCTTGGGTTCATATCTATGCTACCTTGACCTTAATAAATGGGGCTCACATTCACACTAATGCAACATGCTAAAATAAGTAACAAATATTACGAATATGTTCTTTAACTATATAAGAATTAGAAAATGTTCAACATAAAATGTATAAAAAAATAAACACATAATAATTTTTAACAAGTAAAATTAGTTGCTTTTTTTTTCAGAGGAAAAAATACCAATCTTTGATATTCATAAGAATCGAAAAGACATATTAAACAGTGCATGGGTCTGTCCAGACTGTCCATGATCATCACCACCAGCCATTATGGAAGGCCATCATCACATAATACATACAGAACTGCAAACAGAACAGCAGATACAATCTGAAACAACAATCATACTGAAACAGTACAACAGACAGAACTAAAACAACAAAAAGTAAAAAAAAAACTAAGTCTGTTCATATACAGACTTATTCATCATCCCTGAAGGTTCAGGTCATATAATTCCTTCAATCTGTAGTGTCCTTTAAACATATCCTCCCAGGAATTCAAAGCAGCCAGCTGAAAATCATCCAAACAGGCAGTAAAAAAGAAATACAACATATCATATGACCGGATGCTGCAGAAATGATATGAATAGTCATCAAAAAAGGGAAAATAGACCTTCCCCAATAACCAAACCATCCAAATATTCCAAGTAATATCCAGAACCCAAATCCATTTTAAGTGCCTTCTTAGATAGATCATCAGCTAGCAAGTAAAATTAGTTGCTTATTACCTGCATCTTGAAAAGAAGAAAAACTAGTAATAAATCTAACTTACAAATAAATAAAAATTTCTTGCATTAATAACAAATATAATTATAATATGACTAACTTACAAATAAATAATTTTTTTTTGCATTAATAATAAATATAATTATAATATGATTAACTTATAAATAAATACAATTTTTTTTGATTGATAATGAAGACAATTATTAAAAAGGAAACTAGTTGTATGGGCAAAATGTATAACTAAGAAGTAAAGGTGGAAAAGGTAGAATCGCCATCTTGTTAAGCGTTCCTTTCAGGTCGTTAATCACTTTGAGATAGTTCGTTGTCTACGTCCTACATGATGGTTCATTGGAGCGTACATCCCAGTAGCTACTACAAAGATATTTGCAATGCATTTATTAGTTAACCTCAACCTATACAATAAATACTTTACATATTAATGACCCCATCATCAAAACCTGTAGCTCTACGTTGATTTAACTATGCAACCAATATTTCTTGCATCATCATCATTGCAATGATAAGCATTATTTGAGAAGCGCATAAACCATTGGACAAATCGTCTCCTGTCTATGGGGGTCGACTGGTATTGGTTCGTTCTGTCCTCACTAGCTTGCCAGTCTATTGGTTAGCTCTTTTTCCGATCTCCTCTTCCATTTTGGATAAGCTCAGAATATTTATCTTTTCTTTCCTTTGGGGGTCTTCGGCCAAGCAAAAGAAATACCACCTGGCAGATTGGCACTTGTTGGCGCGCCCTATATCTCAGGGGGGCTGGGGAATTAAACATCTCCCTCGCTTCAGTTTATCGCTGAGAATGAAGAATTTTTGGTGGGCTTTGAATAATCCTGGTATTTGGAATCATCTTTTGAAAGCAAAATATATGAAAAATATGCCATTGCAATCTTGGCTCAGGGAAAAAAATTCCCGATATTGGAATGCTTCGCTAATATGGAAAGGCTTTCTTAAAACTCTGCCTTGGATAGGGAAAGGTCTTCTCTGGCAAGTGGGAAATGGTGCTGAGGTACGTGTTGGCGCGGATCCTATAGTTGGATTGGGCTGTTCCTATATTCTATCAGATGATCTTAGACTTTACCTGGAAGACTATGGGATATGCACTCTGGATCAGGCAAGAAATCACTCTACAGGTTCTTGGTTCTCAGCTGAGGACCTCGATCTATGTGAATAATGGAGCAATCAATGGAAGACATACATCAGAGGTTTGACATACAATAGAATTTGTTTTAAAGAGGAAACTGATACGCTCCTTTGGTCTTTCAGTCAGTATGTGGGCACTATTAGCGCAGCTGAAGGATACGACAGTCTCTTTCTTATCAACGATGATAAAAAGCATAACCGGGTTTTATCCTCTCTGTGGTCTATGAAAATCCCGTTGAAGCTTATTTGTTTTAGCTGGTTGTTGGCTAATGATAGGATCCTTACTTGGGATCATCTACAATCTCGTGGTATTCAGGGTCCGAGTAGATGCGTGTTATGCGAAAGTGCATTTGAAGATTGTCGCCATCTATTCATTATGTGCCCTTTTACAGCACACATCTTCACTCACTTTTCGAAACGGCTGGGTTTTCCATTGTCACCACACAACTCTGTTCAGTCTTTTCTAGCTCACTGGTTTGACAGCACTACATATACTGCGTCCTTCCGATACACCCCATTTTTCGTCTTTTGGTTTGTGTGGCCTACGAAACAAATGTCTGTTTGAAAATGAGAAACCTTCTGCTTCCCTGCTCATCTCCAGGCTAGCGTATTATCACGCCCTTTACCCTGTGCCTCAAATTACTAAAAAGCGCCGGCAGATTGGTCCTGTGCCGAAGCATACATTTCCTGTAGGATACTTTGATGGTGCAGCACAATTGAATGTTGGGGGCGCTGGGTTTATGATCTATATTAGTGAAACCCATTTTTTCAGTTTTTCGGTGGGCTGTGGACCTGGCACAAATACCAGAGCTGAACTTCTGGCCCTTTGGTCTGTCCTTCGAGTGAGCATCTTGATGGGTTTGCCCATTCATTTGATTTACGGTGATTCAATGGTGATTATTTCATGGGTAAACAAACTTTTAGCCCTTGAAATACCCGTGTTGAAACATTGGTGTGATGATATATTATCCATGCTGCAACTAGTCCCACCGGTGACCTTTAATCATATTTTTCGGGCGCATAATATGCTAGCAGATGGTCTATCAAAAAAGGCTCTGAAATTGGAGGTGGGATATGGACTTTTCACTGAAACTTTGGACGGAAAGGTCATTGAAGATGGCCAATTTTTACTTTTTTGATGGTTGTTATCTACTTTTTACAGCATTTGATTGTCATGTAGTATTTCTTTCTTTTCTTGTATGATTTGGGAGACTATCAGCTAGCTGGAAGTGTTTTGGAATATATGTTTACTGGTCACTTTTGATTTTCCGGTAATGCTGACCTGATTACTCAGAGATGATGAGAAAAGTCTGCATTGATCAGACTTTGTTATTTTTCTCTTATATTTGTTGGCAGTCTTGCAGTCCATTCCTATCATTTTTGGAGATTGGGTGGTTCTGTGATGTTTATTTTCCACCTGTCATGCTGTTGGTTGTTGTTTAATATGTCTTTTTTATTCTAAATGAATATCAAAGGATGGCATTTTTTCCTCTGAAAAAAAATGATAAGCATTATTTATAGCCCGAGGTTGCTTTTTATTTTCACATCCATTTAAATTTAACAAGAGCCACAAAGTGGCAATGTCCCTGCACCTTTGTTGAATATATTGAATGTCCCAAATTTCAACACCATTACATCAACTGCATCTTCATATCAAGTATGATGTTCTTAGTCATCATCTAATATTAAACAAGATTCAATAACACCATTTGTTATCGTTGAAGGATTTACATAAGCAAATATAATATGCAAATATTGCATATCGCGAGGCCATAACAACTTCATGCCATGAACCATTGCAACAATAATTTATGTTATTTATAATTTTTTTTACCAATATAAGAATAACTAAATAGAAATATATTTTTTTTTAATATTTAAAAAAATAATAAATTATTTTTTAAAACATTTACTAATTTAAAAAATTTAACATGCACATCAAATAATGCAAAGTATAATAAGGTATTACACATAAATTAATAATTCTTAACAATTAATTCATTTTTAAATGTTAGGTTGTTGTTTTGTATTTATGCCATATTACTTTACGTAGGCGGCTCTTCTCGAAATTATGATAATGCAAGTTTTTTTTTCAAGGAGAAAAAATTGTTCCTTGATATTCATAGAGAATCAAAGGTAACAAAAACCTTGGCAAGAGTTACATTAGCAAAGCTTCCTGAGATACATAAAGAAGGCAAAGCAATATACAGTTCCATACATACGACCAAGGAGAAACAAAATAAAGCTAGAAAGGCCAGCAAGAGGCACAAAATGTTATACACAACCTGAAATAATACAACCTAGGTAACTGTTGCATAGTCCAACAAAAACAAAAGTTCTATGAAAGAGCATCATCACAGCTGGGAAAAAAGAAAAGAACCATCTCCGGTCCTTCAATCATCTACAAATTCCTCAAAAGTAGTACACCCTCATCAACCAATAGAATTTCTTTGGATAACCTGTCATCCATAGAATTGTGTTCTCTATCGATATGGCTAATATCGAAATGCTGAAAAGACCTTGAAAGTGGCTCGAACTTTTTAACACCAATGTTCTAGCTCAATGATATGAAGATCAGAATTTTGAGCCTCCCAGTTCACAATAATCCGAGAGTCACCATATAGTTCAATACAAGGTAGTCCCATCAGCCATCATGCCAGAGAATCCCCCCATAAAGCAAGTAATTCAGCATGTGTATTTGCGTCTCTACCACATCCCATCTTAATATGTAAGAAATGTGACCTCCCAATGTACATAATAAAACCCTCTCCACATACACCACCAACAGAAGCACCATCGAAAAAACCAACCGGATACTTAAGAATCGATGGTTTACCAATAATACACACCTTAGTCTTCAAACAAGTGTCTGGATAATCACATAATACAGTGTTTATAGCCATGCACACCTAAGAGGGATTTGGTTTAATATCATCAAATAAAACCACGATTCCTCATCTTCCATATAGATAAACAGAAGAAAGCAGGTAGGTAGAGAAAACTGGGATCACTGTTGTCCATAGCCTCAAGTTCAACATCATCTCACACCGTTCCCAGATCTATTCAAAATTCAACAAGAGGGATATCTCCTTCCCAACCATATGCCCAAAGTGACAAACAATAAACAGGTGATTGACAGACTCCTCCTCTCTGCAGCATAAACAACAAATATTAGGTCCATTCAAGTCACGTTTGGCCAAGAAATCCCAAGTTGTTATACGGTTGTCCAAATATAACCAAAGGAAACACTGAATTTTCAATGCAATCCGCCTCTTCCACAGATGTGGAAGCCACCATTTGCTATCAGGAATACTAAGATGTTGGGTAATATAGGAATATGCTTCCTTGGTTGTAACCTTACCTTTAAGCTTGTTAAAAGACCCTACCAAAGAATCAACATCCTCAACGAGTCTGATACCGGCATCATTTAAAGCATGAATAAAACAAGACCATTTCTTCGCCAAATCTCCAGTCAACTCAAGGTCCACAATTGAAAACCAGTATACATCAGAAAATACAACTCCATCACAATTTTTGGCTTGACTAAGATGCCAAATATCTTGTGAATTGAGAAAAGCAATTAAAGCAGACGATAACAAAAACTTCACTTCCAAACCCAGGAAAGGGTCAATACCAAGTCGTATTTCCTCACCACTACCAACTTTCCAGTTCAAAGATCGAGTGATCCAATGGTAAACTTTAATAGAACTATTCCAAATCAACGATGTCCCTCTATTAAGGAGCTCCGAATTTCTCACCCAAGAAAACAATGTTTGGTTAGACAAATACTTCGACAAAACAACATTATGCGACAGGCCTTTACCTATCAACACCAACTAGAGACTTTTCATCCGAAGAGCTACACCAAGCCAGTGAAGATTTTTGATGTCCCAACCACCATAAAGCATAGGTTTAGCCAAAGATTCCCAGTTACAAAGATGGAAATTTTTGCAAACTTCACTACCCATAAAAAGTTATAAATTTTCTTTCTAAGCGTATTCATAATAGATGAAGGAATAAGGACTAAAGATGACTAGTATAAAAAATTATGATAGTGCAAGCTGCCATGCTATGGACGTATAAGTTCATTTAGATTACCTACGTTTAAGGAAAGATACATTAAAAAGCTCTAGCAATTTGTGTTTGGTGAAATAATTTGATGGAAATTTGAAACAAAAATTATACCTATCTTGTTCATTTAGCTAGCAGACCATGATAGTGTCGCTTCACACTCTCTAAGTACCAATCATAATTCAAATATATTATTATTTAAGAATCAATTTTTAATATAGATATTATCAATTATTGGAAACATTAGTTCTTGTAATTAGTTCCGACTCCCAAGTTCACTTTTCATTCCTAAAAAAGAACATGTCCAATATAATTAAAACTATGGAGTAGAATTCAATATTTTAAACAAATGTTGCACTGGGATCAATGTTGTAATTTGAGAGGTAAATAGTTGTCATTTGCTATTTTATAAGTCAAAATACTCCCATTTCATAAAATTAGATGTCATTAATGAAGTGCGAATTTTAATTCCACTAGTCATTTTGAAGTGCATTTTAATTTTTACAGGTCATTAGTATCTATATCTCAAGCCACACTCTCTAAATACCAATCATAATTCAAATATATTATTATTTAAGAATCATTTTTTAATATAAATATTATCAATTATTGGAAACATTAGTTCATGTAATTAGTGCTGACTCCCAAGTTCACTTTTTCATTCAGGTTAAAAAAGAACATGTCCAATATAGATAAAACTATGGAGTTGAATTCAATATTTTAAACAAATGTTGCATGGGGATTAGTGTTGGAATTTGACACTTAAATAGCTGCCATTTGCTATTTTAAAGTCAAAATACTCCCACTTCATAAAATTAGATTTCATTAATGTAGTGTGAATTTTAATTTCACTAGTCATTTTGAAGTGCTTTTTTATTTTTACATGTCATTAATATCTATATCTCAAGCCTCTCCCTCCCACATATTCTCTCTTTAGATTTCTATTTTCAATATGGAAATTTTGATTTTTGTCATGGTCTCGTTGGCTCTCTCTTTGTTTCTATTTTCAATATGGAAATTTGGTCTAGCTGGCTCTCTTTGTTGGGTAAACTTAACTTGGTCATGTTTTTTTGGGCCCATGGCATTTGGTGGTCCACGGCAATGGACTATTGTATTTCTTGTAAAGAAGCCTATTTAAAGCTTTCCAAGATAAACCTTCTTTATAGTTATATATGTGCTTGGTGTAATCATTATGTTTATTATGTTTTTTTTGTTTATTATATTTTTGTATTATATGAGGCAAGATATGAGAATTCAATTTTTTCATATAGTTATTATAAATGTTATTTAAAAAAAACTATTATTATGACGAGTAAAATTAAGATTTAAATCTCAATGAAAGGCTATCTTAAAATTAAAACGCCATATAAAAGTTTCTTGATGTGCAATGTAGGATGTCAAATTTCAACCTTGACGGGGATGCCCGATGCATCCCCCTCCCAAAAAGCCTCCTACCCATCGTCCCTGCATTCAACTATTCCCACATTCCAGGGAGTTGGGGACCATAAGGAAACGTTCCCAACTCCTGGGGATTTCATTGGGGACTTGCTGGTCGTACCCAAAACGTCTCCAACAGATTTTGGGGACTTCCGAGCAGATTTTGGAGACAATTCAAATAGATTTAAGAGATGTCCCAGACAAATTTTGGTGATGTTCTGAGCATGTATATTTAGTTTTGACAATGGACATTATAATCATTTATTCCATCCAAAATTTCCATATTATTTTGATTCTAAATTTGAATCTGTACAAGTTGCAACTCAAAATACAGGTTGTTTATGATGGATTTTGATTTGAGTCTCTAGTGATTTAACTATTGTCTTTTCAACAATATCATTATAAGTGACAGAGCCTCCAAGTCAAAAAACCAAGAAAGGAAACAACTTAAAGGTTTATCATTTTGGGTATCGCTCTTGTTCTCATTTTTAGGGTCATCTTAGCTTTTACATATTGACATAGGTGTCTAGGAGTTAAAGTCCCCCATCCCAACCTCAAGCACTTTGAAAACAATTGTATAGAAAAGACTTAGATTGTGCACTAAAAATTTGAATAAATTCATTTTCAACTTCTTTCTTAATCTAAAATATGAATCTAGTATCTTTACAAAGTGCAAGCATGTATATCCCAAAGTTTTTGTACTGGTTTTCAACAACTGTAAAAATCTGCAGAACCTATTAAGAAGGGAATGCCTTTTAACCTAATCATCATAAACAAGAAAATAAAAAATAGTTGTTAACTTGTTATATAGACAAACATTCTTTTCATAGATCTTTCAAGAGCCTTATTACAAATTGAAAATAATTATACTTAAGTTTCCTAAAACTAAATTTCATTTTGCTCATGTTCAAGTTACAATAATGGAATGTCACTTAGCCCTTTATTTGTTTGAGATTTTTAAGAACTAAAAAGTACAAAGAATGTGCATATAGTATAGACTATTATACTTACAAACCAATACAAATGTTTATGATATATATATATATATATATATGATTGTCATTCCCAACCCACCATCCCATAAAAGAAAAATTGAGAGAGTACACTTTAGCCCTGTTGAAACTCATCCCTGTTATTTCCCTTGCCAAAAGCCAATGCAGCATAGTTTTAAACTAAAGTTTTATACTATGATCCCAAAGTAATGAAAGAGCTTTAGAGCATTGTCTCAAGTATCCTATTAAAAAAAAAGAGTCTTTCCTTCTTAGTTGTAAAGATCAAGTCCTTTGCAGATTCTGGTAACACATGCAGAATGAAATATCACAATTGTACCTCTAAAAATACGGATCTGCAAGAAGGACTGGAATTCACTCCATTTATCTATGGATAAAACGTTACAAACCATTGAGATTAACAATTGTAAACCATTACCAAATATCCAACATTCGAACTTGATAACTATTATTGAATAGCTTATAGCTTAAAAAGCTTATAGCTTACGAAATGCATCTCCAAGACACCATTTACAAAAAAAGCAAGTGGGTTGTGGGCGCAATACTACCTAGCATTGTTACTATTACTTATCCTATTGCGAATGGTCCCACTCTCTTATTTGACAAACTGTAAATTTGTGATCCAATCAAAGAGTATGATATGCATAAGAATCACAAAGAGTATGAGATACATAAGAATAAAATCAAAGAGTATGATATACATAAGAGTCACACTAGCAAACCTCAACAACATAAAACATAAATGGCCACTAAAACTTGAAAAAATAAAATCCTCAGTACCTGGCTTAAAAAGAAAATCCTGGGTACTTGGTTGGGAACATGAGATACAGAGTATTTTTCACAAGCAAAAAGCTATAGTTGATACTATGAACAATAATCAAACTATATATAGGGCTGTTTGCAGCTGTCTGCAATACTTTCAGCACATACATCACAGATGTTCAAAATGTCAAGCTAGAGAGGACAATACATTACAAAATATGCCGAAGGTTTAAAGAAAAAACGCGGAAACAAGAGGAATCCAAAAGTAACAAAAAAACCAATCTAGTAGAGCATGATCACAGTCTATGCGCTGTAGAAAGGGAGGGAGCCATGAGAAATCAAAACTTTATCTTTCCATTCTTCGAACTATATGATGCCTTCGGGATTCAGAGTATTTGCATAGTATATCTCCAATATCTACAACTTAGTGCATACACAAATTGAGTCCGAGCTTCCATAGCATTGATTGTGCAACCTTGGAAACACCATACCAGCTGAAAATATCATCAGCTACAAGATTTGTCACAAATCCATTAAGTCGATAATGGGAATGTCTTCTTGATGCCCTGTTAAGTCAACTATGGGAATGTCCTGTTGATGCCCTTTAGAGCAGAGAGCAGTTTCTGGAATGTCTTGTGGATGCCCTTTGGAGCAGAGAGTTTCATTTGCATTAGTAAAATCAAGAGAGTTTGCACTCCTTTCTGTTGAATCCTTCTCACCTTTGGGAATGTGTAGTTGATGCCCTTTGGAACAGAGAGGTTCATTTGCATCTGTGAACACAAGAGAGTCTGCAGTCCTTTCTACTAAGTTCTTTTCCCTTTCGGAAATGTCTTGTTGATGCATTTTGGAACAGAGAGGTTCATTTGCATCTGTAAACACAAGAGAGACTGCAGTCCTTTCTGCTGAGTCCTTTTTACTTATGGGAATGTCTTGTTGATGCCCTTTGGAGCAGAGAGTTTCATTTGCATCTGTAAATACAAGAGAGATTGCAGTCCTTTCTGCTGAGTCCTTTTCACTTATGGGAATGTCTTGTTGATGCCCTTTGGAGCAGAGAGTTTCATTTGCATCTGTAAACACGATAGGGTCTGCAGTCATTTCTGCTGAGCTATTTTCACTTTGGGGAATGTCTTGTTGATGCCCTTTGGAATAGAGAGGTTCACTTGCATCTGTAGATGCAAACACAAGAGAGTCTGCAGTCCTGTCTGCTGAGTCCTTTTCACTTTCGGATGAGCAAGCATTGTATCTCGGTTTCCATGCATCATGAACATTGGGATTCACACTTTGGAGTCCAGTAATGCTTAATAACGGTTTCCTTATATCAAGAGCAAATGAAGTCCTTTCTGCTGAGTCCTTTTCACTTCCGAATAAGCCAGCATTGTCTCTCGTTTTCCATGCAACATGAAAATTGGGATTCACATCTTGGAGTCCAGTATAGCTTAATGGCGGTTTCATTACATTCAGAACATTGGGATTCACACTTTGGAGTCCAATATTGCGGGATGAAATCACTCTGCCAAAACCACCAGCAAATCATGAAATGAGAAAGAAATATAAGGTGGAAGTAATTGATATGACTAGAAGATGAAAAAAATGATGCACAACTTGTTGGTCACTCTCTATGCAAAGGTGCTGACTCACATTCTGTAATGAACATAAATGTTGGGCCAGTATGTAGGCTAGACTAATACTGAATTATAATTGTATGGTCAGCGAATAGGTAGACCAATGATTAACACTTATTTTCATTTTTACTGTCCTGACAACCATCAACAACAAATACAACAATAATTAAAGACAAATGTTAAATAAAGTACAGTTACAAATATAGGGAAGTCACCAATACAATGTTATCCACTTTATGGATATATAATGTGTGGATTATAGCATCAAACATACAGATAACACTAAAGATCCAAGCCCTTTGGGCCATGTTACAACATAACCTCTCACCTCTCGTGGTAAAACCCCAAAGCACAAGTGATAATCTAGGTTGAATAAGAGGGGCCATTGTCACCTCACCACACTCTTCTACTCTTTAATGCTAGTTCTCCTCAAGCACAAGGGAAGCTTTTCTACTATTAGGATTGCTATAGGTTTAGAGTAAAAGCTCAAAGCTTAAAGCTCAAAGACTCTTCAGCAAAACAAATTCCTAAGGATATTAAATTGACATATGACTGATGGTAGCATGAATTCTGGTGCCTAGAAACCATTGGGCACATGGGGTCATAGATGGAAACTACAACGAATACACTCACAATGGAAGGACATACAATCGCATTTATGGTATGCGGTATGTTACCCCCTAACATATAGGGGTGACTTGATGTTCATTGCCTACGTGATTTTTCATCGCATCCAGTATGTAACGACCCCATACCCCATAATGCAGATAATTTAAAATTTTTGCTTCAAGAACCTTTATTCTTCTTTCAAAACACAAGGCATGGACGATCACACACTCTTCAACATTCAATCTTGGGCTTAGAAACCACTGTAACAGTCGTTCTGCCCTCACGGATCCATTCTGCAACCGGAATGATAATTTTTGCACTGGATCTATTCTTTTTTCCCTTCGCCTTCCACATTCCCCATTCCGCCTTCCACTGCAGAATCGGGAATCAGAAACATAGCGCACACCAGGTCATCCAAACCACGTTCTGCCTTCCGCCTTCGGAACTCGAAAGTCGGAAACATACCGTTCGATGGAATCCTTCAACCACGGTTCCGTCTTCTGCCTTTCGCCCTTGAAACTCGGAAGTCGAAAATATAACGTTTGACGGAGTCCTTCAACCATGGCTCTGCCTTCTGCCTTCCACCCTTGGAACTCGGAAGTCGGAAGTCAACTTTTGACCTTAACCTTTTCCCCATTTTCCACCTCCCGCCTTCTGCCTTCCGCAGGTGGATTCCGAGGTACGGAAAACACACCTCTAACTTGAATTTTTCGGTTCTTTCTCCACTTTCGCCTTCCATCTTCCGTAGGCGAATCCCGGAGTGCAGAAATCCACATTCTGCCCCGTTTCCACTTCTCTTTTCCGATTTCCACCTTCCGCATTTCCCAGGCGAATTTCAAGGGGCGAAAATGCTAAGTTAGATGCGTCTAACCCTGTAACAGGCTTCTAGCCTCCATGAACTTAGGAAAAATGCATTGAAACATACTGCAAATGCAGGAACATTCATCAACAGTAAACTCTACTGGAACATTACCAACATTCATCATATTCATTCATAAGCAAACACATTGCACAATTAAGGATAACAGAGATACTTATCTTGATGATGAATGTTGTCCCGCAACTAGCTATGTCACTGCAACGTTCCACCCAACCATAGGCCAATTGTGTTCATTAATCTCTCAACACAACTTCCACCCCCGAGTTGGGCACGGCTTCCACAAGGAACTAGGGAACAACAGACTCACACACAGCAAGATCAAAACACACACAGTCAAGCCAACCTTAAATTGGGTTTATTAGACTGTCCAACCAAGCCAACACCAAGTTGGGTTTATCAGGCTGCAGGCTTACAAGCCAAACACTGCTGGGTTTATCAAGTTTATTCAACCAAGCCAACATACAATTGGGTTTATCAGACTATTCACAGTCAAGCCAACTTTCACAATAAGGACTAGCCAAGCCAACTAATTGATGGGTTTATTAGACTGTTCACAGTCAAGCCATCACATTGATGGGTTTATCAAGCTTACTCAGCCAAGCCAACATACAGTTGGGTTTATCAGGCTATCCAGCCAAGGATTACTCTCAAGGCCAAAGTGCACAACAAGACATAGCCAAGCCAGCTACCAGTTGGGTTTATCAGGCTGCTCAGCCAAGCCAATATCCAATTGGGTTTATCAGGGTGCCCAGCCAAGCCAATTTACAATTGGGTTTCACAAGTTGTCAGCCAAGCCAATCTCCTTTGGATTTATCAGGCTGCTAAGGTAGTGGACTGGAAGAACTGCTAAGCTAGTGAGCTCATCCACAGAGCTAAGGACACCTTCACAAGATCTATCTGGCCTGGAATCCACGTCGCCTACACACCCAACACAAGGAAGTGTCCCCTTCTCTACTCTACAGTCCCTCGGGTTACACCCTCCCTTCCAGTTCTCTTCAGGATGTGCAGAGTAGATTCACCAGCCACTCTTATCTTATTGTGAGGTTTCACACTAGGTTCATCAAGCACATTCTACGTCTCTTCCACTCCCAAGTCTTGCATATAGTTCAGATCCCAACCAGGGTGCACAACACAGCAAACCACAGGGAAAACACAGCAACATAGGATCCACTCTGTAACACAGAGAAACAGGTTTGCAGACCACTTTGTAATACAATGTAGTTCAGGATAACATTGTAACACATAGCCAGCATTTCATACACTCTGTAACACAGGAGAAACTCTGTAACACCACCATGAACCACAATGAACAACCACAAGGTAGGATCCCCAATGAACAACACTAAACAATCCATAATGTAGATGGAATGAACCATGAACCACATTGCACAATCACGAATAGAGACCTTCTCCGCGACTTAGGAAAGTGATCAATGCCTAATTGATCGGATCAAATGGTAGAATGAATCCAATGACCACAACGTTCAGATGAAGACTCCGAGGTGTCAGACTAGGAACGCGTTTCCTGGTTTTCTTGCTTCAAAAACAAGAACACAACCTTTGCAGACTGCATGCTTGTTCATTCACGAAATCGACTGCCATGCCTTGCTCTGCCCCAGGAATTAACTGCCTCAACCAATTTCCTGCAAGAAAATTGAATGATCGAGCACAGGGACGAACTAGGGTGGACGGGTTAACAAACGGGTAACTTTTGAACAGATCTACAATTGGGACCGACCATCAAATAGATCGACGGCGCACAACGATTTCGCTGATTCAACTAGCACGACTAAACAAACTTTTCATGTGCACGAAATTCCTATGAAATCCGCTTCATCAAGTTTGGAGTCCACTGTTGATCTAGTGGGGACACAAATCCAACGGTCCACAAGGATTTTGCTGATTCAACTAGCAAGTTGTTTAGCATCAGCTAGCGGGCGCAAAATTTCTATCCAAAAGGATTTTTTCCGTCGTGTGTCCACTTGGGTGACTTGGACGACAGATCAACAAAGGATTCTCTATTGATTAGATTGGGTTTTGTGAGGATTGGACCCACAATCTTTCACCTTACATCTGCTAGTTTAATCCCTCTCTGTTCCTCTGTGAAATCATGCCCCCATCTATTTCATGTTGCATTTCATAGCTAGCTGTGGTATTTTATTAAAATTGTGTATTTCATGATATTCAAAATGCTTTATGCTTGACCAACACAGTGAACCATAGGCATCAACCTTGATCACCTATACACAAAATACCAAATCAATGGCAGGGCCTTGGCCTTGAGCTCCTTGCCATGATTTTCATACAATATATACATCATGTACAATTTCAATATCATGAGGTCAAAACCAGGGCATTACATTCCCCTCCCCCTTGGGATCAAAACCGAGGTGTTACACAGTAGTTCCAGAGATGAGATCTATGGTGCACCCATGGATATTTGCCAAAGGCACTTCCAACTTGCCAGATCACGACTATTATGCCAAGGATGCTCGGGGCCTTGTTGCAGTTGATACCAGTGTTATGACATACGCCAAGACAAGTTGACACATTAGATTTCCTTCTTGTATATGGGATATGATAACAAGATAACCCTCCTTAACATAATAGAGAACTACCTTTTTCTTTCCCTAAAGTTTCCTAAGGACCTTACTTAAGAGGCCACATAATTTTCCTCATAAACCAATTAAATCTAACGTTCATAACTTCCTTGTCATTGCTAACCGAGGTAAACCTAACTGACTGTATCTTAATTTTGTTAATGTAGGAAAGAGATTCATGGATGTCCTTTGTTCCCATCAAAGGGGCAACTCCTAGAATTCTTGTAACTAGGTTTATGAAAAGGAAGTAGAGAGTTGCCTCCCCTTTCTTCATCCAAGTTCAAATTGGTCAGCTCACCATCAAACTTGCTTTTGTTGATCTCAAATTCGTAAGGTGCATAACATCTACCAATTTCATGCCTACTTGAGGTCTATAATAAGTGGAGCCCACCAATCTGGTTTTGCATAGCTTTGATGAAGTCATAATTGCCTCTCTCGGCAAGCTCCCCTTACCCATTTCCTCCATCAATTGCATTGACACTTCCAAAGTGATAATAGATCAAAATTTTAGCTATAACCTCCTTGATTTCTCGTAATTGGATACCATGCCCATCCATTCTGGAGAACTTTAGTTCTTTAATAAAGGGAACATCTACATTGTTATAGGAGCTGAAGTCTCTCAGAGCCTTCTACAAGTGGCTTTGCTGTACAATACACACTGACTTGTGGCCAACCAATGACCTCCTAATATCATCCTTCAACTCTGGATGGTCTCTAGAGTTTTTTATTTATTTATAAAATTCTGTTATCCATTGTGTCTTGCTGGCAAACGGAGGCAGAAATCCCTCTCTGCCTACCAACTCTAGGTCAGCCATTAGAAGCTTGTCCCTCACACAAGAAGACTCACATACTTAATTTCATTTATTAACTTATGGGACTTGGTCATGTAGCCATATTGTGACTTCCACACAAACCATCCTTCACCTTGTCCTCAAACCATTCGACTTTTTACTTTTCTTCATTTTTGGATGTGTCGCATATCCCCTCATATGTCATGTATTTTTGTAATTCTGCACCCCAAAGTGTTTTCCCCACTAGGATCTTGCAAATTAGGTGTGATGCCACCATCTAGAATCACCACATGCAATTTTTCTTAGATTTTCACAGTAAGTTTAATCCAAAAATAATTCTGGCCTGCTTACATCTTTTTACATTAAACATGCTCTAGGTAACCCATCGCCCTGAATTCGCAGGAATCTCATATGTTACAGACTGGCAGCTTACATCTACCAAGTGAAATCATTCAGTCATGCAGCATGCACATGTCAGCACAAGATGTCCAGTCATCATTTGCAGTAGCTTCCATGTCCACAAGTAGATATACCAGTTAAAAGGTCAACTATTTTTGATGTCTTCCTTTAGGATCAATTGTCTCTTTTTAGAGCATCGCTTTATTTTCAATGTTTTTTTAATTTTCATTTGGTTTTATATCTATTTTATGTGTTATGATATTGTTTATAGTGACCGAGGGCTATAAGTTTTTGACTTACAAAATAAACAACAAAAAAACATAGAAAATGGAAGAAAATTGATTAATCTTGACAACATTTTATTCAGACATTCATAAGTCGATGGGATCATGGGATCATAGGGGTGAAAGAAAACAAAATGGATCTAGAGGTTATTGCAGGAAACAAAAAAAACACATAGAAAATGGAAGAAAAATGATTAATCTTGACCATAAGTCGATGGGATCATAAGGGTGAAAGAAAACGAAATGGATCTAGAGGTTATTGCAGGAAAGTGTGTGCAGGCCCTGATTTTGAATTTAGAAGCTGTAAAGAGTCTGGGCTGTGTGAGGTGTGTTTGTTAAACATTCTGTAATTCTTTCAATCAGTCAGAACATTGTTTCCAACATAATATAAGAAAAGGATTCTACATGGAAACCAATATCCCAACAATTTCCTTTCATTTTAAGAGAAAAGTCTTTGAAAAGTACCCATTGGATTTCGCACTTTTGACTGATGTCGTCACCTCCTGCACCCCAAAAGAAAACATTCCCTTAGAAACCTACAAATTATTATCACTTGCCATAGCAAAACAATCAATAAGTCCAGACAAACCTTTGTAGACATGGGGTTCCTATCAATCAGTTTCCACCGCTCCTTACCAAGTGTTAGTACTTCCAATTCTCCATCATCATACTTGACCTACATAATGAGAATTTAGATAACTTGTCATACATAAATAAAAGAAAAAAAAGACAACCGTCGAAAATTTCAAAGGCAAAAGAAAGATTCCTTAGCGTTTACTTTGTGCTTTCCTTTTTGCCGATTATATGATTCTACAACACCTGTATAAAACCTGCACAAAATTAAATGAAAGTTGTAAGCATCTAATTAGCAGAAAAGAAGTATAACAACATTCCTCCCAACCACCCAATTTACGCTCAATTGACTAAAATTGAAATAAATGAAATATAAAATATAATATTTTTGTTCATAACAAATCAATCCAAACAATAAAGTAGGCTACCTTATATTCCATTTTATTCCTTGTATGGTAACTCCCTAACTCAACTATTATAATTATTAACACCTTATTTATGTATTTAATCACTTAATATAATACCATCCTCTATTACACATTAAAGTAACTTTATGGGACTTTTTCCTCCTAATATTAGAGTGTTAATACTCACAACTACCTCATAACTTTACACTCCTCAAACTAACATTGTTAAAAACCATTTTTCCATGTCATGTTTGTTGATTTTTTTGAGCACCATCGAGAGCCATTCTCTTAGGAGAATGGAGACACCTGGTCTAGGACTAGGGTGTGGACTCAACTTAGAGTTGAGTAACCATTATATTGAATGGGGATAAGTGGTCCGGGACCACGATATGGGCACAGTCCAGCATTGGGGGGACTCAACCTTGAGTTGAGTGACCATTCTGCTGAATGGTGACATCTGGTCTAGGACTAGGATGTGGAACCAGTCTAGCACTGGTAAACTTAGCCTAAATCTGAGTGGCCATTCTTTTGAATGGAGGCACCTAGTCAGTTACCCATAATTTATTTAGTCCGGGACTAGGGACTTAGCTCGGGGCTGAGGGCCATTCTCCGAGAGAATTGAGGCGCTTGGTCTATTACCAAGTATTTGACCTAGTGTCAAATTATGCAGCCTATGGCTGAGGCACCTGATTTGTTACCAGGAAGACACTATAAGCCCTAAACTAGGTCTAGGCATGTGTAACACTCCGACCCTCGATCAGGGCTTTGCAATCTTCTCCAAGGCTTATCTACCCTTGGTTAAGACACCTTAGTACCCGATCTTGGTGTCACACAGAGTGTGAGATAAAAGTATTAGTAATTCTCTCTGTTTATGATGATGTACTTTGATGGGGATGAACGACCACCTTGACCACTTGTATTGACCACAGCGCACTTGAAGAAGGCTAAAGCAAAAGTAAAAAATACTTAAGGACCCTTAGTACCACTAAGGGGTCAAAGTGAAAGTGCAAAAAGACCTTTAGTACCACTAAAGGCAAAAATCAAAATTCAAAAAGAATAAAATAATAATATTTTGATCTTTCTAATTTTGGCCCACTTACACGTGACTCAAAGGATATAATAGAAGATCAATCCATTTCGTTATTACACACACACTTTCTCTCACAAGTATAGCTGCTCCAATAAAAGATCTCACAGGTGTTTGAAGAGAAGGTTGTCTTTGTGGTTATGCCCTATCATGGATGAGTCTAGCTAGGGCACTCACCTGTTTTCCAGTCTTACCCTACAACTAGGGTTCATGTTTTTCTCTCCTCACGGCCAGCTAAGACAGAGTTAGGGTTTCATCCTAACAGTTCTCTCCTCCACAAGCAGTTGCAAGTCACCCACGGGAAGCCATTATTCCTCTTGGGCAGCGCTCAGAAATCCGAGCAGTCTTCACCTAGGGCTCGACCCTTCTTCTGGGGTCTCGGGAAGCCCGTGAAGGCTGCCGAGAGCCCACAGAACCCTCAGGCAGCCAACAGGCTAGCCCAAGAGGGTTCGAGGCCTCTTGCAGACCCTCGAGGAGCTTCAAGGCTAGCCTGTGTGGGCTGCGGGTTGCTGGAAGGTTGCTACAGCAGCAACATACATGCCCGTAAGGCCTCGGGTTGCCAGCAGAGAGGACCAGAAGGCCTCAAGCATCCATAGACCCTTCCAGTAGGTTTTGGGCATGCAAGTCTGTCCTACGGGCAACAGAACAGGCTGGTAGGCAGCGGGCAACACGCAAAGCAAGGCAGTACAACTGAGCAGCATTACAGACGGGCAAAGCAGGGCATGTATGGACAGGGAAAGGTAGGCAGATCCGGGCATAAAAAAATCAGTGATTTGGGCAGCCTACTAATTCTGGGCAGGAGAGAGAAATCCCTAACTTGGTAAAAGGCCAATTTGGCAATTTTGTGAAAAATTGATTTTCTGTATTTGTGGTACAAACCTAGTTAAGGTTTGTGAATTTTTTTGAAGAACTCAGTCATCTCATTTACTAGATGAATTAACTAATGCTTTTGGGTTTTTGTCCTTTAAAAGTTTCCCCAGTGAAAAATCTCGTGTTCAATGTGTTAATATTGTTTACTACACTTGTCATTTGTTTATATTAGTCTACAAATTTTAAAAATATTCATACTAATGCTAAAAATTCAAACAATGTTGTGTTGCACTCACAGTAATCCTCATACCTTTTATTCGCACTTCATTTTTGACCTTGATTCATCTCTTTCTAATGTTTTATTTCCATGTTTAAATTTTCTTTAATCACATGGTAAAAAAGGTCACATCATTGCACTATCTCTACATCATTTGCTTTATCTTTCCCTTGCATAATTCATGATACTTTCTCTTTAAAATCCACATGATATCTTCAATTAACATGTCTTTCTAGTTCACAATGTACTACTTGTATTTAGCATTCGTCATTTGAAATGGCTTATTGAATGGAGCTTTTTTATCTCTTTAAAGTTCTTTTCACATGCGTCATCCAATTCATCTTAGTTCTCTCTTATTTTGTCTTCGATCGTCTCTCATTTCGTTTACAACTACAATGACACCACATTGAAATTTGGCAAAATATCAAACCCTTATGGCAACTATGCCTCCATTATTTGACCACAGTATAGTCCCCGCCATTGGCTACATGCTCTTTGCATCCCCCTCAACTAGTTTAGAGTGGGCTCTAACAAGCTTTGGGTAGAGATAGACGACCCGATCAACTGTTTTGACAAGATTTACCAGTTGTGTTATCTTGAAGAGATTGAGACATACAAGCATTTTATTTTCTGTTGCCCCATCTACTATGAGTTTAGAGGGAGGTTCTACTTCCTTTTTAGGGGACTCAAACTCTCATTATCTTTTTTCTGATATCTTGAGTAGAGATGCTTGGCTTTATACATGCAGGAGATCATCAGAATCCAAGCCCATTTTCTTTAGCCTTCTGCTCGAACATATTCAAACTAGTGGATTACTCCCTACTTCACACTACTATCCTCAGGAAGGGGCACTAAGAGATAGTTCGAAACCAACACAGTTGTAACTTTCATATTAGTGCGGAGCCACGATACCTTCCTTCCCTCTAAATCTCAGCAGCATGCCAATGACCAAACCACCACTCCTCTCGAGGAAGATGAGACCCCCCAGGTTTCAGCAATGGGATACCTCCTCTTGACAACATGACACTAGGAAACCCATGTCTTCCACTAGCTCTTCCTCAGGACAACATATTATCTTGAGTTTCCTTCATTCGGTCTCGAATGTTAGGAGAGATGGGTCTATTCCATAATAGAACTACTTCATTACTACTAGATTTTCTTGCTCTTGGATCCTTTACTCTTGTACATCTCAACCCTTGTGTAGTCTCCCATGCCCAGGGTTGAGGGTTCCTCATGTTTTCCATATCCTAGCATAGATTCCATGCTTCAATCTACTTTACTTTTTTTTCTTGTCTTCTACTTTTTATAAGAGGTCATTTGACACTCCTGCTTTGTAATATCATCTTTGTACTTCGCAGCCCCATTGACATACTTGTGATCATTAACATACTTGTGATCATTAGTTGGACATTAATAAAATCATCTTATCTTATTTACAATTGTCCATTAAAAAGACTAAAAGATTTAAAATGCAAAAAATCACATGAATTGATGGTTCTATCTTCATAGTGTTTTTTTTCCTTTTAGGATACAACCATGAGCATGCCTATAAGCTTCCAAATTATAATTTGATATTATATGTTTTCAATTTTAGATAAAAATGTTATTGTCTTTCAAAATTACAAGCTCAATCCATAACAAATCCTCAAAATTGCTCAATTTGGAGTTGGTCACGACTATAGGAGCATAATTTGGAATTTCCAGGTGAAGAAGGATTAGCATAGGCATAACGTTGCACAAGGACAATAAAAAAATGAAACCAACCATAAGATACAACATAAAGTTTGCACGTTTGTAAAATCCAATTGTGATGTGGGGAATTTCCATTAGAAATATTGGAATGCAACCCAAACTGCAATGTGCTTCCTAAAGTTTGCAAAAATATACAGGATTCCCTCTCACCAACTCAGAATTTCCTCAAAACAGGAGGTCGTTGTCACAAAAGTAGAGGGTGGTACTCTTTCAATTGGACCTTTCAACAGAAATAAATTTCTTCTTAACTTTGTAAACCAAGTATTTTCCTTATTAAAGTCCTATAGACCAAAGTTGGTCTTAGTAAACGTTAATCATCATCATCATTAATTGCATACTTATAATAAGTCACCTATAAAAGATGCAGAAAACATAAATAATATACAATGTATGCAACCGACAACATAGATGAAAATAAAAATGTCGAATTGACTTGAAATGATGGATTTTACAGCGGCATTTATAGTGTATGGACAAAAGGTATATACTTATGCTGTCTTGGCCAGCCTGACTTAAACCTAACCCACTTTGATCAAACTTTAATTTTATCCAAATAAGGGCTAACCTGACCTTCACAAAGAGCCAACTCCTTGTCTTAGTAATTTTGTTATCTCCCTCAACAAAACTATCAATTATTATATAAATATAACATTTACATTGTTTATCAATTATAATTTATTTCTCTTATTTTCATTTTCCACGAGACACATGACATAATAATATGAGTTTTTGAATATTGAAAATTTAACAAATTTGATATGAGAGCATGGATAATAAACTTACAATTAAAGAAACGAAACTAGAATACAAACACAATAAAGAAACTTAAACTTTACTTACACTTTATCTTTTGGCCACCAAACCTTTATACTTTTCCCAATCAACTCCTTTCCAACTCCCTTCTTGAATTTCTGAGAAGCACTCTACAAAAAGCAATATCAAAAGAGCATCAATTCATAGTCTGCACCAAGATTGTTAGAGACATGATGCCCAAAGTTATATTACAATGTTCACATGGTATAAAACAAATCAAATTAAATTGAACCATTGCAATGATCCACCATTGGAATACCTTGAATATAATCACGTGTATACATCACTCAATTTTAAAAACGGAAGCCTATCAATAAATCATCAGTGAACAAACAAACTGATAAGATCAACAACACAAATAGACTGAAAAAATATTGCATTGTATATTGTTCACTTGAAACTTATCTATTGTAAAGTAATATAAGCAATACTATTATTCTATTATTCATGTTGACATAAAATATAATTCTAGTATATTGCATTGTATATTGTTCATTTGAAACTTATCTATTGCAAAGTAATATATGCAATACTATGATTCATGTTGACATAAAATATAGGGCATCGATGTAACGTGCTTTCCAGTTTTGTTATATTATGCATGCATGTATAAACCAGTCACATTGGTTGTTATTGTTATCTTTCAAGGTTACTTTGAAAGTGTTTAAACCATTCTTGGGGTGCTTCATGTGATAGAGATAGAGAGTGCATAGTGTATGGATGGGCTTTGATTGTGTTATGATACACATACAAATGGCAAGTGGCTTGCTCATTGATTAGTAGATCTTATATGGATGTTTGTGTGGTGGATCTTATATGGAGTGTTGGAGACTTGGAAAGCTTAATGGCATTCTTCATGATGCACACCTGGAAAGTGGGTATCTTGGAGAAAGACTTGCATTGGATATCTTTGAGGAGTGCATTGACTCCTAGATGGCATGGGCACACTTGGTTCCTTGCATGGAGGCTTGTATTTGACTAGAAGATGCTTGGGTTAAGGAGTAATAATGTAGGTAGGGTGGAACTAGAGAAACATATGGCTTAGGAGGTGTGTTGGAGCTTTGAAGGCTTATGGAGCTGGAGCATTAGAGCCTTCTTGAGGATAACATATAGTTGATTTGGTTAAGTGATTTAACACATATCTTGAAGATAAAAGAGTTGAATTGTTTCTATTATAATCTATTGTAATAATATAGTCCAAAGCTATTATATTCCTAGTAAAGTGTGTGTTAAGGTTTGTAGCATTGGGAAATTGAAGTGCATTTGTATAGTATTTATTCTCTTGGTATATTGGGTGAAATTGGGTTGAAGAGAATTAAAATATTATTGTTGTAATTTAATATTTCTGCCTTGTTACTCCCTGACATGCAAGGGTGACGTGACGAGCATTGTTTATGTGATCTTCCATCACATCCAGTAGTTCCATAGATGAGATCTATGCTTAGCCCATGGATATTTTCTAGGAACACCTTTAGCTTGCTTAGTTCACCATGATATGTGCCAAATATCTATTGTCGACATTCAGTTCATGCTAGTGTTATGACCAATGTTATCAGAACCGGACCGGTTGTCGAACCGGTCGACCCTAAGAATCGGAACCGGACAAAAATCGGGAAACAAACCGGACCAAAAAACCGGTTAAGCAAAAATACATTAAATATTCACATTTTCAATATATATAGATATATTCATGTGCATCCATGTGAATT
>LPNX010027187.1:258618-315108 GCA_001517045.1 Pseudotsuga menziesii
TAAGAGACAATATCATTCACTAACATAGTATAATCATCATCATTATTCTAGCATGCAACCATAGGTTTTAGACTTTAATTAGTATCGTTTGCACCAGCAGTAAATCAATATAGCAGTGATTTTTTAAGATTTTAAGTTTTTGTCAGAACTGGTCGGTTTCTTCTGGAAACGTCGGTTTGAAGAAAATAGACCGGTTTTTTCCTTGAACCGCCGGTTTGCTGTCCAAACCGGCCAAAAACGGTTTGAAGTCGGGATTTGAACCGGTCTTGCCTGTAAACCGGTCCAACTGGCCGGTTTTTTCAAAACCGGTCCGGTTCTGATAACATTGGTTATGACATATGCTCTCTAGTTGACTTATGGTAAACGCTTTCATGTGTGGGCATGCCCATAGGGGGTTGATGGTGTTTCTCTATAATGGTTCATGTATCCTAAATTTTTGTTTCATAGCTAAGGATGCATCATGGTGTGGTTATGATTCTTCTTTAGATTAAGTGTATGACCTTGTGAGTTGGGTGTATCCATAAGGATTTAAGTAAGTGTGACACCCATTTGATGGCATTCACAACATTTTACCTAGCCATTTTTTATGGCATGTTATTCCACCATATATTTCACCCATTTCCATCATGTCACCTTTTCACATTTGACTTATTATACACCATATTCTAATATCTCTATACAATTCCTAGGTATGATTCCTAAGTCAATGCTGAAAGAGTCAAAGTACTCTAAGGGAAATGGAGCTAAATAATAAATGGTGAATAACGCCCTCTTGCAAAAGCCATGATCCCTTTTCCCCAGGTTATCAAAGCCAAATCTAAAGAAAATATACCCCCCCCCCTCTCTCTCTCTCTCTACAGATTTATTTTTCCCTCCACAAGCATAAAAGTAGTTCAACCCCTAAATGTCCTTGTGCCTTTCTCAAGCATGGATCACTCCAACAACTAGAGCTTGTTGGGGATCACAATCACTAGAATCCTCCTGATGTCAACTCCCTCTCGTAAGTAGTTTCTTTCTCCATTCACTAGGTGGAAGAACTTCAACAATATAGTGTTGATACCATGTTAAATTTTCTAACATTAAGAAACACCAACGATAAATTTACCCTATAAATAAAATTGAAAACATTAAGAAACACCAACGATAGCTTTTGATTTTGGAAAACTAAAAGAATAGGAGTATATCAAGAGTTTAATAGAATTCCAAATCAATCTGACAAGTGGTGGAATGTAGATCTAAGAAATACTAAATATGCAAATCAAAACCAACAAGCTAGAAACATGTAGTAGCAAACATAACTTCTTATTAACAAAGAAAGAATAATTACAATGACTACTTTTTTTCTAATGCACCCTCATGTTGGTTTTTCTTGGGAACCACCAATTAAGGAGATCCACAAGGGGGTGAGCTAGCCATGGTTTTTCCATTCACCAAAAGTACATAAAAAGTGTTGAAAGCAAATCCGTGGAATGTACAAAAATAGGATGTCAACGTGTGTTAGAAGTTTGGAATTGAGAAGCTGACGCCAAGTGAGGGGAGAGATAGAGGCTCCTTAGACAAGTCATCCATCATAATGAAGGGGTTTATGCACCATCTAGTAGTGTCATTCCGAAAGTACCCAGGGCCAAGGGGGCATGGTCGTGTGATCCAGGGAAGAGTAGTAGAGTGAGGAGGTCCACTACTACTAACATCTAAGGCTAGGGACAAAAAAACTGAATGGAAGACTAGTTGCTCGACCAAACATGGAGAGTAGAGATTTGTGTATGGGGAGTAGTACTTTGGGTAGGGAGAGTTTGAATCTAGTACCTTCTTGAGCTGAACTATATATCAGTTTGTTGGTGTTTGTCCTAAAGTATCAAGGAGGTCAATCAACCCAAGGCAGGGTGTCAAGAAAAAAATAAGGTTTTATTGATTTGGTATCTAAAGTGGTGTGGGCCTTTGTTTGCCATTTGTTTCTCTAAGTAGATAAGACAATGGGGAAGAAAGAGGTGATCCTCCTTTAATTTTCCTATTGGGGTGATCTATGCATGGATTGCAATCTGTGCCCATAAATATCCATCATAAAAAAAACTAAGCATCTCTAGTCTAGATAATGAAAGATTGTTTAGAGGGATCCCACAAATCACAACAAAGACAATAATACCTCCCTCTAATCTCTTAGGTGGAATTGCTAGCAAGCCCTATTGGGTTGTGGGATATAATGATAAGTCTGAATCTAAAGCCATTAAAACCCTACTAAAAAAATTAAACAAGGGAATTCATGAGATCATACATTTAGTTCCCGCTTATATACAAAGGTCTAATAATAAGGTTGTTTCTCAAATGCAAAGAGTCCAAGAAATAAAAGGACATCTTGGGGATAAGACCTTCAAGGAGTGAAATCCAAGTGACTTAGATGTACATACATACATACATACATATATATTCTCTCCAATCTCCTAGATTATTCCTTTTATAGATAGTAGAAGGTGAATTAGCGCATCAAAGAATAATTGAAAATTAATGTCAACTAGCAGAAGCAACCACTAACTAAAGAAATTGAAAAGCTTTTGAAAAACAACACCGTACCCTCCTAGTGGGACATGTAGAGGCAATGAACTCATAATAATAGAGATATAGGTAGGGAACCTATCCTTACTATAAGTGATGCTTCCTAGAGTTTGGACAATGTGAAGCAAAAGAAACAAGTCTAAAAATGGGATTGAGGTGCTAAGGATGGGCCTCAAAATTTTTCCTAGATGATATATTGAGGAATTATCTATTTACAATGGATAATGCTAGAAAAAGGCTATATATTCTCTCCATCCTATCCCAATTATCCCAAAGCAAACTAGGTCCCCATGACTTGAATCATAAAGGATAGTGGGTTTGATGATTGTGTCCAAGAGGTGCATATTGGAAGAACCTTTGAAAGCATTGTCTCTAAAGAAGGGCAAGGGAAACAAATCCTTTGTTAGCTTGAGATTGGAAAGAATATCTCAAGTTGATCAGATTGGATTTAGGTAGCTTAGTTTGGAAGCAAGCTGGAAGGCATGCTCCAAGGAAATAATAGAGAACAACTCTAGATCCTTCATTAATTGCAACAATAACCTAGCAATGGACTTAACATAGAGGGTGTCTTTAGAGTTTCTTCCCTCAAGCTAGATGGACATTTTGTTGAAAATGTCAATAAATTATTGGACAAACTATTCCAAGATTTGCCAAAGTTGTAGTTGCTTTGCTAGTAAAGCAACCTTCTACCCTAATGGGTAAAACTTCTTATGGAAGACATCCTTGAAGTTTTTCTAATGTTGAATAGGTTTGGTCAATAGCTACTTAAGCACTATGTGTGGGTTTGCATCAAATAATGGCTTGGTGCCCCATGTGAACCTTAGCAACTATAATCTTGTTATCCTTTCTTAGACTGGGTTGGGTTTCGAAATAATCTTCCATGTGTATCCAAGAATCAAGCTTGTCACCATTGAGTGCCCTATCAAATTTCAGCAGTGGAAAATTAGTGTCCAACTTGAAGCTCTATTAAACAGAAGGAACCACTTGGTTAATGATGTGTTGAGGTTGAGGATGTGGTTGGTCCTATTGTTGATGGCCAATGGGTTGTTGGAACATACTCATTCTGTCATGCATTATTTTATCTTGAAACTCTTGATGTTCTTAAGCCTACTATTGTTGTTGAGTTTCCAACAATATGCATTGCTTCAAAACGAGGGTTTCCAACAATACGTGTTACTTCTCCTATGCAATGTTGCAGATATCATGTCGAGGAAAATATCGTCGAGGATCTAGAAAGAAACTTATTAGAAATATCAAGGAAAATATTGGAAATTATCGAGAAATATCGACAAAAATAAACTTAGACTTAAGAGTTATGAAAATATTAGAAAAATCAAGGACACGAAAAATTGGGAGAAATAAAAAATGTCTATAAAAGTCAGAGATATTTATAACACTGCTCATATATATGTTTGGCCAAGATATTGAAAATGCTTTAGTCCTAGGAGTTTCTTGATTCATTGATGTTTTTATGGGGAGACATGAGACTTAGATATAGGAACAAATAGAGTTTAACGCCTAAATTAGTGAATTGTGAGTTGCTGGAAAAAATTGAAAGAAATTCAAAGAGAAAGAAAAAAAATTGGTAAAAATATAGGATGGCACTCAATGAAATTACCATGGAGGAGGAAATTGGTAAAAATATAGGATGGCACTCAATGAAATTACCATGGAGGAGGAATTTTGTCTTAAGGTTGTAGTCCCATGGCCGAGAGAGTCCCATGGCCGAGAGAGGTTGACGAAAGACACAGAGTTTGAAGATAGACACTGGGAGAAGAAATCCCAATGAAATTTGTAAATGGTGAAGTTCTTAAAAGAAGAGATTGCCTAATATATATATATATATATGATATACACTTATTTGTATTACAATATATAGAATAAAAAATTATAAAAAAATCAAAATAGACTGTCTTAAATAAAATAAAATAGATGAATGAACCATTTACATTAAACCACCCAAAAAAAATGAAGATAAATTATAAATGTAAAAGGAAACAGTACACATAATACAAGAAATGTAAAAGGAAACCGTACACATACTACAAGTTAACATATGTTTACTACATTTAGTCTCATCAATGAAGATACATATATTTTCAAAAAAAAAGCCAAACGACATTGAGAAGCAAATACATTCATTAAAAATAGAGAATATAATGATTACCTTCTCCAATCCCGATAAGCTTTTGCTCCTTAAAAGCATAGTTGGAGATTCCATGTGGTTGTTTCCATCTTCATTCAATCCTTTCTCTGGAGGCACCAGTAGCTTGGCAGGTCTCTGCATCCACAAATGGTGACAATATACGCTTAAAATAATAAAATATCTCTAACAAACTCCGAGGCCATATCAATTAATTAATACAAACAAGCTTCTATCACAGAGCATTGGATCGATGAATTTCTACCTTTTTATGCAAGCACACAGTGGCTGATTTTGGATGCAGAGATTCATCTTTTGTAGAAATCTCTTGATCTCCCGGTGGATTTTTCTCTATGTTTTTTTCTACTTTATCACTATTGTCATCTACCCTCTTATTGTAAATCTTTCCTAAATTCTGTCCAGAGATATAACTTTCTTTTAATGGTTGACAGTTGGGAGTCAATTCTGGTCGTGAGAATTTCTCTGACGCTCTTTCTTCAACAAGTGTTTCTTTAGAATCAGATCTTTTCCTTGGACATTTTTTACAGGATTTTCTGCATTTAGGTAACTTTAAGTCTTTAAACATCTCTATCAGCCCTTGCAGCTGCTGGTCTGGAGAAAGAAAGTCAGTTGATTCATTACAGAGACGCCTCTTTTTCCTCTGAGACGATTCCATTGTTTCAACATCAGCAACACTAGTTTTCCTAGGAACTGCATCCAAACTTGTCCTCTTTTTTTCTAACTCCCTTGAACACATTGGTTGTTTGTGTGCGGAGACTTTACTTCTTTGGATCAGTTGATCATTATGCTGCATCTGAGGTGCTTTAGAAAGACCAGTCAGTGTACTCTCAAATTTGCATCCCGAGTATTTTCTACACGCTCTCATAGGTCGAGACATCTTCAACTCATTAGAATCCTTACCTGATAAGCCTTGTTTATCGCTTTGAGAGGCCAAAACTACCGGCCACTTTTTTTGTCTGCCTTTCCTCTTGGGAAGGGCTGATTCTTTTGCAACAGTTCTCACAAATTTGCATCCCGAGTATTTTCTACACGCTCTCTTAGGTCGAGACACCTTCAACTCATTAGAATCCTTACCTGATAAGCCTTGTTTATCGCTTTGAGAGGCCAAAACTACCGGCCACTTTTTTTGTCTGCCTTTCCTCTTGGGAAGGGCTGATTCTTCTGCAACAGTGGTCGTAATATTATCTGTAGCAATATTAACTTCAATCAGAGCCAGTTCTCCTGTACTTTGTAATGCCTCCTCGTGCTGTTCTGAAGGTTTTTGTAAACTCTTTCCATCTATGGGATCATTCTCGACTTTATTGGGGATCACTTCTTTTGTTCTATTCTTTGATCTCTCCTTGTGATGCTCTGAAGGATTTTTTAAATGCAAACTAACACCATCTTTTGGAGCATTCTTGAATGGTCTGCCTGGTTTCCTTCTAGCAAGGGTTGTTGCTTCTGCAGCAGTGGTCGTAATATTATCTGTAGCAAGATTAACTTCATTATGAGCCACTTCTCTTGTACTTTGTAAAGGCTCCTCATGCTGTGCTGGAGGCTTTTTTAACTCCGAACATTTTTCATCTATGGGTTCATTTTTCACTTCATTGTGGATCACTTCTTCTATTATATCTTTTGACCTCTTCTTCTGTTTTTCTGAAGTATTTTCTAACTGCAATTTCTCACCATTTTTGGAACCATTCTTGTATGGCCTGCCTGGTTTCCTTCTAGTAAAGATTGATGCTTTTGCAACAGTGGCCGTAATATTATCTGTAGCAAGATTAGCTTCATTCAGAGCCAGTTCTCTTGTACTTTGTAATGCCTCCTCATGCTGTTCTGAAGGTTTTTGTAACTCCAAACCTTTTCCATCTATGGGATCATTCTCGACTTCATTGGGGATGACTTCTTTTGTTCTATTTTTTGATCTCTCCTTGTGATGCTCTGAAGGATTTTTTAAATGCAAACTAACACAATCTTTTGGAGCATTCTTGAATGGTCTGCCTCGTTTCCTTCTAGCAAGGGTTGATGCTTCTGCAGCAGTGGTCTTAATATTATCTGTATCAAGATTAACTTCATTCAAAGCCAGTTCTCCTGTACTTTGTAATGACTCCTCATGCTGTTCTGAAGGTTTTTGTAACTCCAAACTTTTTCCATCTATGGGATCATTCTCGACTTCATTGGGGATCACTTCTTTTGTTCTATTTTTTAATCTCTCCCTGTGATACTCTGAAGGATTTTTTAAATGCAAACTAACAACATCTTTTAGAGCTTTCTTGAATGGTCTGCCTCGTTTCCTTCTAGCAAGGGTTGTTGCTTCTGCAGCAGTGGTCGTAATATTATCTGTAGCAAGATTAACTTCATTAAGAGCCACTTCTCTTGTAGTTTGTAAAGGATCCTCATGCTGTTCTGAAGGCTTTTTTAATTCCGAACTTTTTTCATCTATGGTACCATTCTTGACTTCATTGGGGATCACTTCTTTTCTTCTATTTTTTGATCTCTTCTTGTGATGTTCTGAAGGATTTTTTAGCTTTGAACTAACACCATCTTTGGGTGGATACTTGTATGGCCTGCCTGGTTTCCTTCTAGAAAGGATTGATGCTTCTGCAACAGTGGCCGTAATATTATCTGTAGCAAGATTAGCTTCAGGGGGAGCCACTTCTCTTGTACTTTGTAATGGCTCCTTATGCTGCATCTGAGGTGCTTTAGAAAGACCATTCAGTGCACTCTCAGGTTTGCATCCCAAGTCTTTTCTACACGCTCTCTTAGGTAGGGACACCTTCAACTCATTAGAATCCTTACCTGATAAGCCTTGTCTATCGCTTTGAGAGGCCAAATCTACCGACCACTTTCTTTTTCTGCCTTCCCTTTTGGGAAAGACTGATGCTTTTGCAACGGTGGTCGTAGAGGCCAAAACTACCGACCACTTTCTTTTTATGCCTTTCCTTCTTTTTCTGCCTTTCCTTTTGGGACAGACTGATGCTTTTACAACGGTGGTCGTAGTATTATCTGTAGCAAGATTAACTCCATTCATAGCCACTTCTCTTGTACTTTCTAATGGCTCCTCATGCTGTTCTGAAGGCTTTTTTAACTCATAATTTTTTCCATCTATGGGACCATTCTTGACTTCATTGAGGATCACTTCTTCTATTCTATTTTTTGATCTCTTCTTCTGTTGTTTTAAACTATTTTCTAACTGCAAACTTTCATCATATTTGGGACATTCCTTGTATAGTATGCCTGGTTTCCCTCTAAGAAGGAATAATGTTTCTGCAACAATCATCATACTATTATCTACAGTAGAATTTACTTCAATGGGCACCGCTTCACTTCTGCTTTTTGATTGTTCCTCATGCTGTTCTGAAGGCCTTTCAAACTTCAAACAGTTACCATCGTTGGGACCATTCTTGCATGTCCAGCCTTGTTTATTTTTGGGAATGAACGATGCTTCTGCAGCAGTGACCAAAACATTATCTGCAGCGAACTTGACTTCACTGGGAACCTCTTCATTTATCATGTTTTCAGACTCCAAGCTCTTGCTACCTTTGGGAGCGTTCTTGCATGGACTCCTATTGGAGAACTCTTCATTAGGATTCCCCTGAAACGATACAGAAACAGAAAAAATGATTCCATAATTACAACTAAAAGGGATTACAACTAAGGTTCTTGGTTTTTACATATTTGACCCCATGTTTTACAACAAAGCAAAGATCAGAAAATCCATTTACTTCATTGGGAACCACTTCTATTACCATGTTTTCAGACTCCCTACTCTTGCCATCTTTGGGAGCTTTCTTGAGACTCCTATCAGATAATTCTTCATCAGGATTACCCTGAAACGATGCAGAAACAAAAACAACGAGTCCATAATTACAAATAAAGGGGATTTCAATATTTTTTAATGTCCCATAGAAGACTATTTAATGATTAACACAATTTCTATAATGTTAGAATCATATCAACCCAAGCTTCTTGGTTTATACATCTCCTGAGCCCGTGATTTACAACAAAGCAAAGAGCAGAAAATACATTTACTTCATTGGGAACCCCTTCTATTATCATGTTTTCAGACTCCAAACTCTTGCCATCTTTGGAAGCATTCTTGTCTGGACTCCTATGAGATAACTCTTCATCAAGATTTCCCTGAAACGATGCACAGAAACATAAGGAATGAGTCCATAATTACATTTAAGAGGATTTCAATATTTTTTATGTCCCACAGAAGAATGGTTAATGAATAACCCAATTTCTATAATGTTAGAATCATCTGAATCCAAGCTTCTTGGTTCTTACATCTAAGGAGCAAAGCAAAGAGCAGAAAATACATTTACTAGCAAAAAAGTAATGCAACCCTTAAATGGGCATCTTCACTCCCTTCTGAACTAACCTGTGCAACTCGCAGTGCCGAATGAGAAAGATCAGTACCTATATGACTGCCCCACTGCTTAGATAGCTGCAAAACTGCTTTGGCGGCAGCAAGCCGCATAAAAGATCTGTCAACTTTGCTGGAAACAAGTAGAATAATTTTAGAATGAGAAAAGTTGTCATATTATAGCATCATCATGCTTGTCAGATACCAATCCAAATCCAAATCAAGCAAGGATAGCCTTGAGTCGTATGCACCTTGACTGCACTTCCTCTGATATTTCGCCTTTAGTAATAAGTTGTTTAAGAACGGCAACCAGAGCTTTTATGTTTCCTCTTGAATGAAGATCTCTGTCAGGTAGATAACTTTTCACAAGAGTTTCAATACCGCATATCTGAAATAAACACGGACGATACATTTTTAGTACACATAATAATAAAAATATAAACATGCTAATAATAATAATAAAAATAAAAATAATAATAATATATTTTTAAGGTAATAGTCAAACAAGATACTAATCTAATTTGGTGTATGAGACTTTCTTGTTTGTAAGACTAAAATATTCTTTCTTTCAATAATTTAACTACTAAAATCTATAAAATAAAAATCCCTCACATGAAAATAAACATAAACAATACATTCTTAGCTACAAGAAACATGAAAATTTTGCATGACAGTATACCTTAAGAAAGCACTCTTTGCTTATGTCATTAGACCCTGTATCGGAAATATCAGTGGGAATCTGGAAAGGTATACATTGTAATCTCTTAGTACATTATTGCAACTAATTCCAAAATAACATTGTAATCTCTTAGTACATTATTGCAACTAATTCCAAAATAACATTGTAATCTCTTAGTACATTATTTTTCCAAAATAACAGGTACACAAAAGCGAACAACAATATACAAACTTGGGTTTTTATTTTCCAACTCTTACACTGTTTCTCTTAAGAAGTTTACGGCAAATAAACTTAATAATGTCATCCTCCCGAGTCTTAAAAATTGGCGTTGCAGTTTGAGCAATGCAACCTAATGATTGCAGGACCGTTGCCAGATGTTCATCGTTTTCTAGCATATCGACAAGTCTCTGCACATTGAATGAATTAACAAATCAAGTTAAAAAAGTATGTTCCAGTACATGTGTAAGTAATGAAGCTTAAACATATATCAAAGCATAGAGCTTTACTATACATAGAAAAGTGTATATGAGATGTATACGAGAAAATATTGCAATGCATGTCACCTTGTACAGTGCAGAAAGTGTCTCGAGTCCAGAATCCTTTTTTATTCCAACAATAGCTTTCACTGCATACTTGGCCTGCTTTCGAGTACCCTCCAAGCATAACTTTTCAAGCAGAATATCTACAGGGCTGCATGCCAAGCCAGTTATTTATACAGAAGAAACAATCGCACTATAAAAAAGGCTGCAATAAACAATTAGATAATTCACAAACTTAGGCCTATTATTTAACTTACTTGTTAGTCTCAATCATCTTCTCTTGTATAGCACATCCAATCTTGGACAATACGTGCACCACTCCTTCTTTAATATGATCATTTTCGTTCTTAAGCAGATGTATCATATCTTCTACTGCTCCGTCAAACAATGAAGGGAAAAACCTCGCAAAAAGCTGAACTCTAAAAGTTATAATTAGATATAAAAAAGGTTGGTTTACTATAATAAAATTGCAAAACCTGTTCTCAAAGTAAAATGTGCGTTTCGAAAATTGAAAGAAACTACAGTAATGCCCACAAATGACTCAAATAGATCAACGGGATTGAAAAATACAGCAATCTACAACATCAAAGTGGGAGTTCCTTTGATATATCTTCTCCAAAGATATAGAATCTAGATTATAAAATGACCAAAAGGGGTAAACCCTGTACAATGAAGTATACACGGGTCATGTGTCACAACATCAAAGTGGGAGTTTCTTTGATATATCTTCTCCAAAGATATAGAATCTAGATTATAAAATGACCAAAAGAGGTAAACCCTGTACAATGAAGTATACACGGGTCATGTGTCAGAAAAAAAGAGGCGAACAAACTTTCATGTAACAAGAGAAAGAGAGTTGATTTGATCACTTATGAAAGGCTTATGCAAATTATCCTCATCTGCATTAGAATCAAAGGAGGATCCCAATTGTTAGGTATTAATTATGGTTAAAGCCATCATTTTCTTGCAATACTAGATTACCAACTTTGTGAACTCTAATATGTAGGCTCTATAACCCTATTGGAGAGTGCACTCTACTTATGTGAGCTCATAATTCTCCTCCGGAGGATGCCCTACTCAAGTTGTGTATAAATACACAATTCAAGCCTTATTTGTAAAATCATCTTGTGTCATTATTTGATTTTGTGAGCACTCTTTAGCCTATGGGTGTCATTCTTTTATACAAGTATTAAATCTACTAGTATTATATCTTTGGCGTTCTCTTGTTCAATGGCTGTGTTTTTCACTTTTTAGCTCATCTTTGGGACAACTCTAGCACGCTTGTTTAGTGTCATTTACTTTTGCGGGTTTCGGAAGCAATTGTTTGCTCCATTTGATACCCTGTTCTCTTATGATCTCAACAATATGGTATCAAAGAGAGTTTGAACTCTTCTCTACAAATTTGACTATTGATGAAGGTTTTCTTCTTGGTTGTTCATGTTGGTATATTTTAGGATCAGACTTTGGCTTATGGAAGAATCTTTAAATCATGTAATTTGGGGGTTCTTTTTCATGATGTTATTATTGACTGGAAAAAGGTGCTTCATTTGAGGTTGGTTGGGATGTTTTGTGCACCTTTTTTAGAGAACTCGTCCATAAATTGATGCCCCAACATCAAGATTTCTTTATTGAATTTTATTTCAAGAATTTTTATTAGAAGATCCAAAGATTTTGGTTGGTGGCATCATTGTTATTTGTGTCTGCAAAACCAAGGTTTCAGATCACCATTTTGCTGATTTATTTCAGGGTATTTTTCAGCCATAGATTTTTGCACATTTTTGTGTATTAGCATTGCAATAAGGGTTGTGGAAGTAGGGTTTTCTTGTCTGTTTTTTCCTCTACAAGTGTTCTTGAGATTATTATGTAGAGTCATTACCCTAAAGGTTGCAGGTATGGATTTTCTAATCATATCTTAGGGTTTCCTAGATTTTTAACTCTTTTTTACGAATCACTTCAGCTATATGATTCAAAAACTATTGGCAAGTGGCATCATATCTTATGGTGTAAAACTAGGGTATTTTTGTATCATCCTTTTTCCATGATATTTCTCTAGGGCTGATTTTTTTGCTAAGGATCGTGTCTTCCTCAATATAGAAATAATACACGACATGCTTCTTTGAAGTGTTGGTACTATTTTTCCTATTGGTCTATAAAGGGGATTCATTGAAGAGTTTGCAAATCCTTCTTCTTTGATGAACCTGGTGACCTTAGAATGTCTCTTTCCCCTATTCAACAAGGCTACTTATTTGGGAAGATTTAATATAGAAGAAATAAAAATGCAATTGTTGTCATATAGAAAGTTGTGTCTTCAAGTCTTGCTTGACTTGTCTTAAAGGGATTATAATCTACATATCAAGATGCACTCTACATATGGGTTTGATTGATTTTTCCAAACCCTTTCTTAAGGTATACCTTTATAATTTTGCATTTCATTTTTTTAGATTCAAGTATGGCCACATGGTCTAGTGTATTGTCTATATGATCCAACATCCTTCTAGTATAGATGCTATATTTGATGGAGTTTTCATTCATGATCTACGAGAATCATTTCCATTGACTCTTTCTGAGGACTCTTCTATGGATGATTCTCAACCTATTACAATGGATCTTTCTGTATTATATTTAGATGTACCTCCTCTTATTGATGTGCCTTCTAGAGACACTTCTTCTACATTGTTGCTCCAAATTTGACAGACTCTCCTTACAATACAGATATTGTGATGAAATTTTGGGCCTTAATTTTTTCTAGGATGCAATGATCTCATTGTTAAACTAGCCACAATTGGAGACGCGAGACCCACCTCTTAGTTATTGGAGTTGGTTCATAGAGACATTTTTGGGCATACCACTACTTGTTCACTTGGGGGATCTAAGTACTTTCTCATGTTTTGATGCATTGTCTATTCACATGTCCACAAAATATGTCCCACTATATTTTACATATAAGAATTTGTCCTACTACACTCATCTACTTTGTGATCATATACAACTTGTGCCACCCTTTTTACCTTCATCCAGCCAACATGGTTTAGTGGATTCTTCTTCTATACCTTTGCCAAAAACCACCTTCACAACATTGTATAACCATTTGGTGTTGGAGATAGGACATTCGAGTAGGGTTATATCTTCACTATATGGTCCACATTTAGTGTTAAGGGGAGAAGTCATTATAATGAAGAATAGTTCATTTATGGAAAAATATCCAACATAACAAGGCCAAAGAGTTGAAATCCATATATGATGAATAATATATAGAATTGGTAATTGATTAAGATGTATGGCTACAATGAACATCAAGGCATTTCAAATGCCTTCAAATATGCTTTGACCTCAAAACATTATTAAGTTATGTATTCATTCTTTCTTTAATGCTTTCACATGATACATTGTTCTTGATATAGTTGAAGAAACAAGGCAGTGCGAACTTCGAAGTATTAAAAAAAAATGTCATACTTTTTAAGGGAGAGTCCACCCTAGTTCAATATTTTATGGAACTTTCTTTTTATAAGGTTCTTGGATAGATTTTTTTTTAATTATGATTCCAAGATATTTTTTTTCTTTAGAGACTAAATTGCATGGGATTTGATCTACTTTGGAATGTTGATCAAATACTGCCTTTGTTCATAGTGATGTTGATAAGTTGATAAGTTAAAGTGTGAGACTTGCGATTAAGATGTCAATAAGGCATCCATGTATTTTGTCTTGTTTTCAAAAACTCGTCTCTTAATACTTCAGGTGCTTTGTTGATTGATGACATGTCAATATAATTATCCCTTTAATTTACTATGTTGATTGCACCTCTATTGGTTGGTTTCTCCATTATTCAATTTTTACATCTAATGAATTTTCTAATTAAGTAGGATTGGTCATTTATGGATTATTTATCAATCAATGCTTGTTTATTGGTAAGTACCCACATCTTTTCCTATTGCAACTTCTTTTCATTTTTAAACTTTTTAGTTTGCGCAATCAAACTTTGACTATGATATCTAAGTTAATAAATTTCTTTATCTTTGTTAGCTACAACTTTGTCAAGTGATTTTTTGAGGATCTTGCACCTTTTGTAATGATTTTTTTATTCTCTTGAAGGATCACATATAATACATCTTTTAAGTCATTTAGACGTTATAGGCATGACTTCATTGCAAAGTCCTGCAACGTTATCTTCTTATCCCTATAGGAGAATGTAAACAAATTCTTCTTTCACATTTAAGATGAAACGTCCTCAATGTTTCCCTCCAATTTAAGAAATGTAAAATGTGGTGAACTATCACTACCCTTGAATTACTAGTGTGCCCCAAGGACTCTGTGAAAACATTTCCTAGGGAGTTGTACTCATTTGCTAGTTTCTATTCAACTATTTGTTTTGAACTAGTTAGACAACTCCTTCATAGTTAGTTTATGGATGCAATAGATTGAGTTTTCCAATTTCTATTGTAGATTGACACCCATTGACTATTTATTTTTGCAGGTTGAAGAAAACAATTCCTTAAAGGTGCCCCGAGTCTGGAATGTTTGGAGGATTTGCTGAATATCAAGGTAAGCAATTAGAAGGTATGGGGACTCATTCAAGGTATGCAATTACAAATCTTTTTTTCTCATGAAAATTCAAGGTCAATAATTATAAACCATATGGGGAAAAATGCATTTTCTCACTCCCCACTCCCACTTCCATACCTTGAATCTATCGTCATGCTGAATATCACATCTTTGATAAAAAATTCCAAGTGGAGAAACTAGCACGTGCTAGCAAACCTCTTATAAAATGTCACACAACTTATTTTCACCATTTCTCACACATCATGATTCGGTGAATGATACATTTCAATTCAACAATCCCATTGACATTAAGGTGGAATATGCTTGCAAACATGACTCTTGACCTTGTCTTGGCACATGTAACCCTTTCATATTCCTAGATACAAGGGTCAACTTCATTGGGGAGGACCCCATCAGACACCTTCCTAAAGCAATTGTTCATCACCGAATACCCCAATGTTATGTTAGAAGTATTGATTGTCTTCTAGTATATATTAGGGTGTAGCCTAGCATTTGCACCCTTGCTTACTTCCATAGATGGGAAGGACTAAGTTTAATATGTGCCATGAATCTCTCTATGGAGTGCACACTAGTTTTTCTAGTAATAATGATGAACACTACCTTGAATAGCCTCAAGTGGGATATACAAGAATACACAACATGCCTTGTAAAAAATAAACTATATACAATCCAAGAAAATAAACTATATACACTCCAGTGGGAGTACTCTCCTTTAGCTTAGATATGGGAATATATGGACTGCATGAAATAAAAACCTAAAAAAATCACTATGTTTATACTCACATGGAACCTCCTTCTTTTCCTAAAGGATAATTCAAATTGGATATATCAAAGCCCAATATAAGACTTTTAAATGGAACATTCATACTCACTTGTTAAGCAACTTTAAATATGGATATCAAAAGTATGGTTTTATAACCAAGGCAAGGGTCAACTCCAATGTTGAATGGAAAAACGAGTTGTCCACCTAGAAAATGCTATTACGAGGTTTGCACGAAGGTGGCTTCTACCCTCAACCCCTAACCTGCATGAATTGAACAAGTAACCAGTGGTGACTTAACCTCCACACCAGTGACTTACAAGAATTAAATAGATGACCTTTTGTGACTTAATCTCCACAAATGCCAACTGCCCTACCACTACAGGTTATTATTTCATTGTTTTTCACCCTCAATTACCTTACACATCCTCAGCAACCTACCTCCACTCTAAGCTTGATCATCATCAATGAAGTGAAAGAGAAAGTGATTGGGAAGGTAGACAACTCCTTTATAGTTAGTTTTGAGCTCAAGGTTTGACACAAAGTCATAGTTCAAGTCACTTGCTAACATCTCTCTCATATTTGTTTGGGCAACTTGTTTTATAACATTTCTGGAATATGCTATCGTTCCCACTCTTCTTTGAAAATGTATTTAGCATCCAGTGTAACTTTGATATCGTTCCGACTCTTCGAAAATGTAGACGCTACATCCCAATGTAGCTTTGATCAATGTGCTTTTAGGAGTACTCTTGGAAATCTGTGGTCAGTATAAATCATTACTTTAAATTTAAATTTTGCAAAAATGGGACATCCTATCAACGCAAACATTACTGCTTGGTTGGAGTTAAATTGATCCCAAGCTTCGATATATCTAGAAAAGGAAACCATAACTGAAATAGTAACCAGAGGGCAGAAATCTCTCACCACAAGCAAGTTCATGCATGATTGAACAATTTTGTCTTTCCCAGCTAGTGTATTCCCTGCAATCTCTTTCAACATTTCTTTCACATGCTCTTTGCCAAAAAGCATATAAGAACACCTTAAGGAAAGTATCTTCGTAAATACATATTGAGGATGCGTTTCACCAAGTTGCAGAAGCAAGTATTCCTATACAAACCAAGAGATTTGTGAGAGAAGGAACAAAAATCTTCCTTGGACATCAGTTATCCAACTGACCTTTAAGCTGGACACAACCTTGAAAGTTAAGCCTGCATAAATCATGTAATAATGTAATTGCTGCTGGCAACTCAAATTATCATTTACACAAATTAAATACGTACAAAAGTTGATTGCGATTGAAAAAAAGTCGAGTTGGAATCAAGTAATTTTGATAATGCCTTCCAAATATGGTCGTCTTTTATTTCGCATAATTTTATAAAGCTTTCCTTTACTTTGGGAATATCTTTGATGTACTCTGAAATAATGTCGGCGCAACTAACAATCTTATTTTTCAGTTCAGGTGTATCTTCTTCCTGCAAGTCAGGAAATGATTCAAATGAGATTTCCTTCCTTTTCATCTAAAATTTGACAACAATCAGAAATCTAAATGAAGCAATCTTTAACAAAAGTAAAAACAAACACCTTCAGTTTTTCCCGCCATGATAGAAAGTTCTGCATTTCTACTTGTAACCTGAATATCAACATGTATGCCTAGTAAGAAAACTAAAAAGCAGGCCATACTGTAATTAAAAAGCAGCATATGATTTGAATAAAAATTACCCAATGTTAGAATAAAATATCCACATGGACAAAAACTAACCTTTGTTTTTGATTCAGAACTTTCTCAAAAGCCTCAAAATCTGGTTTTTCAAATTCTGAAAACACTGCGATCCAATGTTTTACTCTTTCTGAGACTGGAAGGTCAGGAGGGAAAATAGATAGAGAGAAAACGATGTCCAATAATTGAGATCTGCCCACAATCAACCAAATTAAATGATTGGCATTTTGTTGCAAATAGCTGTTGTCACATGCAAATTATCAACTTCTATGCTGGCTGTATCAACTTAAATAGCATTCAAAGAAGTCAGAAATGCAGAGAGAAGTTCACATATCTAGCAGAAGATTTAAAGTCTATTTTAGCTTCCATAGTTTTTAATAATTGCACCTGTAATCCTTGTAATAAGACCATCTTAGAATTTTCCCAGGAATCCAATCGAGCTCAAAGTTACCAACTGAGCCATCCGAACATTTTGAACAATAATCTCTGTAAACTTTTATTAAGCTTTCCAGTGTGCACTTCTGTACTGAAACCTGCAATATTCTCCAAAGAAATTATTTATCAAATAACCATTTAAAAGAATTTCTACTAAGAACATGCATATAGTATAAATAATAAGAAGATACCATTCCATCATGAAAGCAATCCGCCACTTTTCTGATAGCCTCGGTGGGGATGGGTTTTAGCGCATGCTTTGCTGCTTCACAAATTGCGCCAATAGCTTCCTTCTTAACAGCCTCGTTAGAATCCACCAATTGTTCACTAAGAGCAGCTGACATATGCCAGAATCATCTCGTTAGCAAATTGAAATTCATCACAAAACACCAACAGAAGACTAAAGCTCATCTTCTAGCTTTTTTACTCACCAGTTATGCCAGTTGATTCAGGCGTAAATGGATTTGACAAAATAAATATTTTAGCAGATGTCACAGCTTCTAATCGAACATCCACAGAATTGTCTGTAAATCTCTTTAAAAATTCTGAGAGAAGTGGCTGAAAGTCATGTGCAAGAGCACGACCTCGGAGCCCAAAGATACGCCCAAGAAGCTTCACTGCACTCAGTCGCACATCTGATAACTCCGACTGCACCAATTGTTCATCAAAGTTCATGAGCAAAAAAATTCCAGTTATACTACACCTATGTAGCAATTTGATAGGTTAACAAAAGATAATTGAATTCTAGTACAATATTGATACATTTGGCCTATAAGTAGCTAACTATTAATAATGTCGATACCAACTGATTTATCTTTGAAAGAATGTGAAAGAATGTGCATGGTCTCAATTTACTAACAAAGATGTTACGCTGTCTATATAGACAGATATAGATTATGATTGCAGTCACAGGTCATGAGTTAGACAAAGGAAAAAAAATTAGGGATCGTAATAGATTATGCAAGTGAACTCAATATTATATATTATAATGCCCACATACCAATAGATTATGCAAGTGAACTCAATAGTGACTCAATATAATAAATTATAATGCCCACATACCAGAAGCTCTTCAGTCAAATTTGGGATAATGGACTGCAGAATCTGGGGGGCACACTGAGAGATGTTAAAGATGATCTCATGTTTGCTTTCCAGTGGCATTGCTGACATGAGAAATATACTGACACGTGGCTCAATTTTGTTTGCCACACACTTCATAACATTCATAGCTAGTCTTACAGCAGCTGGAGAATTATTCTGGAACACCGTTACAAAACACAGAATCTTAGAAAGATCCATCTGAACTGGTTACATTGAGAAACACCCTAACAAAAATGACATATCCATGTTTTTTCTATGAAAAATAAAAAATGTTACATAAATATTATAGAAAACATACAAAATGCCTACATATTACAGAATTTGAAACACTTCCAACTATAACACTCATCAAAATTCCAGCTACAAACCAGAAAGGTAGAAATAAAGAACTCCATAGAAGATAACAAAAACTTGTTATATAAACTTTATAAAGTAAATAAGCAATAAAGACCACAGAATTTGGTACACTTAACACAATGACACTTCTACAAATTCAAATTACAAACGAGAAGGGTAAAAGGAACTTAACAGAAAAATGCAGTAGATGAAATTTTAAAGATGAGACAGTAAAATAAATGCTTTATTGTGTAGCACATACCCCATTTTCTCTGCTTAAATTCTTCAATAAGACTGACAATAATTCCTCCGAAAGGTTGTTGCTTTTATTGAGAATTCCAGTCAAAATGTTTTGCATTGATATTAAGATATTTTCTGAATGATCTTCTCTGGAAAGAGAATAACATAATTGGAAATGAGATAATTTTTTAATTGAAACAAATAACCAAAAAGTAAACCAAACGAAGAAAATACTAACAACAACCACGATAATACAAATGTAAAACCATAATGTAGTAAAACTTCAGCGAACATCTATGACAGGCTAAAGTCTACATCTTTGCTCTATACCCATCTTCCATAGTCTGATAAGATGCTTATTTAAACAATAAAACGAATAACAATCATTTGTTAAATAGCTGTAGAGGTTATTTAACATAAAGATTTCGAAGAAAATAATTAGCGTATTGGAACAACAAAAGAACATGTGAGCACTTCATACCTGGCTTTGGAAAAGAAGATTTTAAACGCATCCAAAATTAGGTCATCACATTGAAGATCCAGCATAACGTGAAGTAGCTCAAATTTTGCAACAGTTTCTAGAATTATGACCCTTCTTCCAAATGAAGGACTGTGAATCTCATCTAATCCACGGAATGTTGCAACAATCAGTTCAAATATTTCCTGCATAAGAAAAACTGTGATTAATAAGGCAAAAATAAAAATAAAATGATCCAGCCATGTATATCCTGAAGGGCTGGAATATTACCTTTAGAATATCCTCAGTGTATATAACTTTTGGAGTTGTAATCCTTATGATTTCAGTCACGCAGTTAACCACCAAAATCCTTACATCGTGATCATGGCATCTCAAAAAGTTTGGCATAATTAAAGCGTCCATTGATGTTGTTAATGATACCAATATGTCGTGAGAAGGGGGCTGATCAACCTTACCCAATTGTCTCACAGCTTCCTGAAGTTCACAAAGTTACACATTAAATGGCAAAAATGAAAACTGAATGTAAAGTTAGAACATCTTAATGATAAAATGTAACTACATAGAACACAAATGTAAACCAAATGCCTGCACGAAAGAGAGGATCTCCATATATATATATGCACTTTTGAATGTGGATCATATAACAACAATCAATTTGTTTCAGCAACACCTCACATGTTTCACATAGGGGGTTGTGCTAGCAGGCACAACTGCCTCAAAGAACCACGTTTATGGATGGTGTATCATTATGTAATCGTGTAGTTTGTAGTTCACAACAAAAACACCTCACATGTTTCACATAGGGGGTTGTGCTAGCAGGCACAACTGCCTCAAAGAACCACGTTTATGGATGGTGTATCATTATGTAATCGTGACGTTTATGGATGGTGTATCATTATGTAATCGTGTAGTTTGTAGTTCACAACAAATTTTTGTTGTGAGAGAACTATGTTTCCTATGTTAGAATTACAAATTCTTGAAGTTAACCCAAAATAGGCATAATTGCTTTTAAGAACAATTTTTTTGGGATTGTGTATATTATGTAATCTGGTAGTTCTTAGTTCACTTTTTGTTGTGAGAGAACTTTGTTTACTTTGTTAGAATTTACAAATTCTTGAAGTTAATAAAAAAAAATTATATGTATGATTATTGAAAAAGTAAGTTTTTATAGTGGTTTTGCAGGAGATTTACTTTTCAGTTGTTTTAAAAGGCACTTTGTTTGCTACTAAAAAACTGTATAATATAGACATATAACAAGCTACTTAAATAGGTTAAAATTTAAATGAAAGTAGTACGTACACAATCTGGCCAGGAAGATTTTTTTAGTTAGTTGCAAAGAGAAAAGAAAATTCAAAAAATGATATATGGACTACACTTTGAATAGATATTAATGTTAGCTGCAATGTCAAAGCTCAAAATCCATATCACAATGATGACTAAGTTATCAAAGAAATCTAATTATTCAACAACAACATAAGTAAAACAATTTGCAACTGCCACATTGATCATAGGAACTCATGTCCTTTCATTTAGAAAAGCCATCAATTGATACTTACGGTGTAAATTTAAGTAAGAATTTACCCTTGTCATTGTTATTGAAAATGGTGCATGCTTTAATTTCAGCCAGGACTGACTTTCTATAATCATTAAAGATCGTGCAAGCTTTTATGATCATTATTATTATGGTAAGCTAAGGCTCACCTAATCAATAAAGGTTGCTTTTGTGAGCTCATAACCCTTCTTGGGATAACACCCTATTACTTGGGACTTGGGATGGGTTTAGCTATTTTAGGAGTTTTACTTAAAATTATCCAAGGGATTTTGGCTACTGTTATCACTAGTATTCATTTATTTAAAGTTAATTGTTATTTTTAGAAAACATTATGGACATGGAGATCCATAACATTAACATGGATCATCTCCCTTATAAAACTGATGAAAGTTGAAATGTATAACAATAACATTGTAATTGAAATGATTTATTTATATAGTTGACCAATAAGTGTGCCACATAAAAGACACACATAAAAGACACACATAAAAGATAACATGAAATTCAAACTAAGTTTTAGGAAATATTGTGATAATGTAGACACTTCACTACTATGTTAATGAAGGTTCTATAACAATAACATGGATCATTTCACTTATGAAAATTGATAATTACTATGCTAATGGAGAATCCATGACAATAAGATTAATTATATTCCTTATGAAGATTTAGATGTAGGACATGACATTGTAATTGAAATTATTCTAATGTTGTAATTGAAATTATTCTAGGGTGATTCATATATAGCCTACATTGTAATTGAAATTATTCTACTGTGATTTATATATAGCCTGCTAATAAGTATGTTATATAAAAGGTACCATGAAATTTAAACCTAGTTGTATCATAAAATTTAGACCTTACAAAAATAACAATATAAATAGAAAGAAAACTATATAACTATACTTCAAGTTTGTAATCTTTATAAGAATGGTAACACTTTAATATTCAGAACGAATGATATTAAATAACAAAACAGATTAAGACTTGCTCATAAAAGTTATTTTTTAACTTAGCAAGTTTACAAACTCATTATTACATGAATATAAGGTTCCTTTCCCTATGGTATGAAATGTTTTTATTAAATAAAATATTATGTACTCAAGGTGTCTTATTATTTCCATTTTCATTTTCTTACATGCTATTATAATAAAATAGTGGTTTTAGAGCATGTGAATAATAGAGTTGGGAGAATGTTCCACAAATTTCATTGATGCACCAAGTAAGAACTCTCAAGGAAATGTTGGGGCTAGGCATAAAGAGTATTCCACTTTAAAATATCAAAAAGTTAGAAATTATATATATATAAAATAAAAATTAAATTAATCACAAACATGAAATAATTTCTCAACTGTTCCCTTTACACATTAATAATTTGTCAAAGTGATAAAGTGTATCATATTCCACCCTTTAGATGACATCAATTGTATCATCTTGCAACTTCATATTACATATGTTTGACAATTTAGCACCTATTCCTCAAAAAGAATTTGGAACCCTTTTTTATGTTGGTGTCTAAATACATGTTATTGGAGGTATCACTTCATAACAAATAATAGGATAAATTTTGTAAATGAAAATAAACAAAACATTGCTTCCAAGAGAAATTTGAAACTTGCAATTGGATGATTAAGGTCAAGTATAATGTTATTCAAAAACTCAATGGGAAATGCCATAAGACCTAATTAACTACCAAAGAACCCGAACCTAATTAACTTCTTACATGGGGAAAAGTCACAAGGGAAATATACAAAATTCTTGGAGGTGTATAGTTACACATGAAGTTTCCTAAATTGAAAAGAGATTGCAAAGACATTGCCCTTTATTACTTTCCTTAGGAAAATATGAAGCACATCAAAGTTTCAAGAGAATTGAGTATGTTCATGATTGATTTTTCAATTTATATAAAAATTGGAACTAATATGTCCACAAATGATGTTGTTCATATAATGATGGAAATAATAATTCAAAAGTAAAAACATGAACTTAGGATTAAGAAAATGTATTTCTGGACAATAGATGAATGTTGTTGTGACTAAGAAAACACTTTAGGCTTGAAAATACACACAAGACGCAAAATAATATCGAAACTTGAGATATGTACTTTAAGAACCATTAGCTATTTGAATAATGGATCCTTGTCATTAAAAAATTGATAACATCAAACCATTCAAGGAAATGAACCATAATGAAGTCATAAGGCTTGTTATAATTTTTAGATAGGTAGTATCAAATGGTTGCAAGTTTGGAAGACAAGAAGAAATATAACCATGTTTTGGTTCTAGAAAAATGGAACATAATATACAAGATTGCAAAGAGCTCAAACCTAGTAAGATATTGCATAGTTTCATTGGTATAGACTTGGTGATCATGGTGATGGAAATTGTTAGAAACAAAAGAAAATGAACGTTAGGGAAACCTATTCTTATGCATTGTATACCTAAGCAAAAGTCAAGAAACCATATACATAAATCATGTTATGGAGAAGGCCCGAGTCAAATAGGAAAATGACATGGTTAAGGAACTACTATAGAATGAGGCAATCCAATCATTAATGGAATTCATTAAGCTACATTGTAAATTCAAAGAAGGTCGACACGAATATGCTAAGTGGGTTGGTGCATTAGGTATTGTTGATGGAAACCATTGGAAATATTGCAATGTTGATTGACCACGTACCACACATTGCATTAACCTTTATATAGAAAGAAAAGGAACTTGCTTGTGAAAATGATTCAATGAATCTACATCTAATGTAAACAATTTCAAGAGAATGCACTTCTATTTGAAATCCCATTAAACATAGTAGACCATGTGTTTGTGGAGAATCTCCTCCCAAGGAGAGAGAATATAAATTAGGTGATACATAGGGTTGACCATGCAACTGATGTTACAATGTCTATCTATGAATTTAAAATGAAACTCATGGTGATAGATATAGGGGTTCAAGTGTATTTATCTCCTTCCAAAGGATATGTATTGTTGTTTTATTTTGTTGTTATCCCTACATACATATACATAACCTAAGTCACCTGACACGGGGACACAAGACACAGAGTACACGGGGATTTGAGTGTCCGACACAGGCACGGTGACCCCCGAAATCAGGACACGTAGGACACGTCATACATATACATAACCTAAGTCACCTGACACGGGGACACAAGACACGGAGGACACGGGGATTCGAGGAGTAAATAGTGATTATCTAAGTATTCATTTATTTTAAGTTAATTGCTATTTTTGATTTTAAGTTTTAATTGTTATTTTTGCAAGGTGTAAATTTTAAGTCCTTAATTATTAACATTTTGTCCTATGCATTATAATATTATATTTCCACATTTCTTGATCTATTTAATTTAGAATGCACTATGGACATGGAGATCTATAACAATAATATGGATCATCTCCTTTATAAAATTTAAGATGCACTACATTGTAATTGAAAATTTTCTATTATATTGTAATTTATATAACCTGCCAAAAGTGTACCCCACGCCCCACATACAGATAGCATAACATAGCATAGTAGGTAACATGAAATTCAAACTAGGTTTTATGGAATATTGTGAGAATTGACACACTTAACTACTATGTTAATGGAGATTCCATACCAATAACATGGATCATCTCCCTTATTAAAATTGATGGAGATTCCATACCAATAACATGGATCATCTACCTTATTAAAATTGATGGAGATTCCATACCAATAACATGGATCATCTCCCTTATTAAAATTGAGATGCAATGCTTTGTAGTTGAAAGAAATTATACTATAATTTACATAACCTACCAAAATTGTGTCACATAGAAGGTTTAACATGAAATTCAAACCAGGTTTTAGGAATTTGATAATGGACATATTTAACAACTATGTTAATGGAGATTCCATAACAATAACTAATGTATCATCTCCCTTATAAATATTTGTGACGAAGTACACATTATAATTGAAATTATTCTACTTTGATCCAAGTGTGCCACACAGAAGGTAATATGAAATTCAAACTAAGTTTTAGGGAAGATTGTGATAATGGACATCCTAAACTACCGTGTTAATGAAGATTCCATAACAATAACATGGATCATCTTCTTTATGAAAATTGAGAGACATTAAATTGTAATTAAAATTATTCTACTATGATTTATATAGCCTCTCAATAAGTGTGCCATGTAAAATAACATGAAATTTAAACCAAATTGTATGAAAAATTATGACAATAAACTCACTTAGACACACTTAACCATCTCTGTTATGAAAATTGAAATATAGTAAAGTATAATTGAAATTATTTTAATATGATTTTGCAAATAACTGTGCCTCATAAAAAAGAACACAAAATTCAAATCAAGTTGGAGAGAAGATTGGGATAATGTACTCACTTAACTATTATGCTAATGGAGACTCCAAATCACTTAAGCTAATATTAATGAGCCAATGCAAGTGTGAATCATGCCATGTGAAATATTTATTTGATACATGTTTGACTCTGCCATTTAGATTAGGGTTTTATTGTTATATTTTTTTCTTAGCCATAGGAACAACTTACTAAGAGTATATCCAATAGCTTACTGGAATTCCATTTAGAAGAGTTTCTATCCTAAGGATGGCCTACCATTCAGATTAAGGTTTTATTGTTATATTTTTTCTTTAACTATGGCAACAACTTACTAAGAGTATATCCAACAGCCTGCTGAAATCCCATCTAGAAGAGTTTAGATCCCAGAAATGGCCTACCTTTGTGAGCCTTGTCAAGCCAATAAACAACCCTATCCCAAGGTTTCATTGTTATATTTAAACAGCTCATATTATTTTCCTAACTGCGTGCTTGAACCAAGGCTTTGATACCATTCTGTGGCAATATGAATCCGTTTAGGCAAAATTCTGTATCAATATCCATAAGATTTGATACCATTCTGTGGCATCTCTGAATCCGTTTATCTATAAACCAGGCACAAATTCTGTATCAATATCCATAAGATTTGATACCATTCTGTGGCGTCTCTGAATCCGTTTCTCTATAAACTAGGCAAAAGTTCTGTATCAATACCCATAAGATTTGATACCATTCGGTGGCATCTCTGAATCCATTCCTCTATAAACTGGGCAAATTTTTTGTATCAATATCCATAAGATTTTCCATATGAGACCGTTCACCATGTACGCCTGATGATCACGTCTCTCGTAGTTGATTGATTTGGAATGCATTGCAACTTAACCTAAGATTATTGTTTTATTTAACTGTGCAATTGCAGGCTTGCATTGCAACTTAACCTAGACTATAGTTTTATTCCTCCAGATTCTCTGTCTCAATATCAAATATAGAACAAATCCTTTCAATATCAAATATAGAACAAATCCTTTCAATCCAAACACGCGTTCCGTCAACTGTGTTTCAATTGCAGGCATGCATTGTTTTATTTTACTGTGCAATTGCAGGCTTGCATTGCAACTTAACCTAAGTCTATTGTTTTATTCCTCCAGACTCTGGGTCTCAGTACCAAATACAAAACTAATCCTTTCAATCCAAGCACGTTTTCCGTCAACTGTGCTTCAAGTGCAGGCATGCATTGCAACTTAACCTAAGACTAATGATTTATTCCCAATGTGCTTCAATTGCAGGCATGCATTGCAACTTAACTTAAGACTATTGATTTATTCCCAATGTGCTTCAATTGCATAAAGACTACATCTAATATGTATAGAACGAAGGACAATCGGAAAACGTAGCACCTTCTGGTTGTTGCACCACCACCAATATCTTCATTGTTCTTGATCAATCAGACAAAATGAAATTTCAAAAGCCAGTGGAAATCAAAAGCTTACCTTCAAGGTCTGGACTAACTGTTCTTTGGAGCAGCCATAACAGGGAACAGTTTAAAAATATTCTGATTTGGTGCATTGCTGTTCTTCTAATAACAATCCACAGAAATTCAAAAGCCAGTGGAAAATAAAAGCTTACCTTCAAGGTCTGGACTAACTGTTCTTTGGACAACCCATAATAGGGAACAGTTTAAAACATATTCTGATATGGTGCATTGCCGTTTTTCTAATAACAATCCACAGAAATTCAAAAGCCTGGCATAAACATGAACATGGAGTGGAAAATAAAAGCTCACCTTCAAGGTCTGGACTAACTGTTCCTTGGACGACCCATAATAGGGAACAGTTTAAAACTTATTCTGATATGGTGCATTGCCGTTTTTCTAATAACAATCCACAGAAATTCAAAAGCCTGGCATAAACATGAACATGGAGTGGAAAATAAAAGCTTACCTTCAAGTTCTTGACTAACTGTTCTTTGGAGCAGCCGGGTTTCTTCAGCCGCTCGCCAATTTGGGACAAGATCATTGCCCGGAGGAAAGACATGACTGCCGGCGAACTGTTAATGATGTCTGGTTTCGTCAGTCTACCGTGACGAAGATGAACCATGGTGGTCGCCGGCCTGCAAGTGAGGTCTGGTTTCGTCAATGTACCTTAAGGGATTCGAACTTTGAATGCCGACGGATCTGAGTCAAAAATATTAACAGTTGACCCCTTAGTCTGCAATAGTTCAACTGAAGCAAAGCCTCTTACAACGACTAGCTGAACGACAGAACCCGTCTGAATCTTTCGCTTTCTTATGAATGCAGACTTCACTGCAACACTAATGGCATAATAATGGATTTGGACTCGCGCCGGCTTTGATGTGAATTACTTACCATTTTTCGCGGTCACAACGGCAAATGAATGAATGGATTCAGACACGGGCTTTTATAAAAACGTGGGATGTTTGAGCCTCGAGTTTTCCGAGGAGCCCGAATAAAATGCCTATATTAAGTATTTAATATCAATTACTTAATAATTTTCAATCACTTTTCCATATTTTCGGGAGGAGTGAGCTAGCTGTGGAGCAAAACTCCCTCCATCGGACGGAGGAGGAGCAAAGTCAATGCTAACTTTTGACTTTGCTCTTCCTCCGTCCAATGAGGGAGGATTGCTCCACAGCTAGCTTACTCCTTTCCGGGATGCATATTTTAATATTATTGTTTTTCAAACATTTTTCCATATTTATAGCTATTTATATTGGTATGTATTTTAATATTTATTAATTTTTAGTTATAAAATTTTAAAATTGGTCAAAACCTTTACTCCATTTTCTATAAACCCAAATTCTTACTCCGTTTTCGATGAACCTAAACCCCTATTTCATTTAAAACCTTTATTTAATTTGTGATAAATCAAAATTGCTAAATAAACTAAATTTTCAGATCATCTTAATAAAGTAAAACATTACTCCATTTGAAGTGAACCAAAACCCCTACTCCATTACCGGTAAAGTAAATTTTCCGATCATTTAAAAATGGACCAAATCTCCTAGAAAACAGAAACCCGTAAAGTAAATTTTCCGATCATTTAAAAATGGACCAAATCTTCTAGAAAACACAGTTAGTTACATAGGTTGTCTACTTGGGAGATGCGCATTTGAAGTGAACGAGAACCCCTACTCCATTTCTAGTAAAGTAAATTTTCCGATCATTTGAAAATGGACCAAATCTCCTAGAAAAGAGAGTTCGTTACATGTGGTGTCTACTTGGGAGATGTGCATTCACCAATGGTAATATATTTAGTTTTTATTCAGTCAAATGAATAACTATTTTGGATGAGTTCGAGGCCTGAACTTGGTGGAGAGGATAACAACATTCGTCTCAACCACCCCATTTACACTTAATTAACAATATTTTATCTTTGTAAGCTAGTATCTACAGAGTTTGGAATGGATGATCTTACACAAAGAATGCCTTATACAATACATCCATTCACTCTACTCCCCATAAAAAAATGGCCTAGTATGAATTCACATTCACTTTTTATGATCATTAAAAAAACTTAATGTAAATCTACATCATTTCAAACTTATTTTGAATCCACTCCCACTTATTAGGGGTCATTTAATATGAATCCTCATGATCAATGAGAAAACTTAATCTAAATTCACATTATTTGGAAAAACTTATTTTGAATCCACCCCCACTTATAAAGTTACTTAATGTGAAACCATGCCCACTTTGAATGGGTCATTTAATGTAAATCCACATCAACTTTTTATGATCAATGTGAAAACGTATTGGAATCCCATAATCAATGGTAAACCTTATTGTGATTCCACACCCATCACTTAGTGTGAACCTAAACTCATTTAATGTGAATCCACATCCACTTTTAACTTTTCCTGAACGGGAAAACTTAGTGTGAATCCACACTTACTTCTTAGGATTCCTTAATGTGAATCCTTGGTAAAGGATTACTACAATATTTTATTTTTTTTAATTTTTTTTTAAACATTTTAAAAATTACTTTTTAATTGTGTTTTAAGACACAATCAAGGGTAAAACTTATTGTGATTCCATACCCATCACTTAATGTGAACCTATACCCACTTACTGGGGTCATTTAATGTGAATGGACATCCACTTTTTACTTTTCATGAACCAAAAAATTTAGTGTGAATCCACTTCAACTTTTTAAGATTACTTAATGTGAATAAGTAATTCTGAATAAGTAATCCTAAATGATTACTTCTTAATTTGAAATATAAATTAAGAAGTATAAACATATTTTAGGTTTTTAGTTTTTTTCAAACATTTTAAAAATTACTTTTTTTAAGACATTTTAAACATAATCTCATGTGATTTGGGAGATTATGTTTGATAATTTATGATAAAATTGTATTCACATTATATGGTTAAGTGACTATTTAGATGTAATAAATATAACAACCATTAAATTCATCTGAATATTGACATATTGTATTGAAATAAATTGAGCTTATTTTTACATCAAGAGAAGCAAGATGCATTTTAAAAAGTAGATAAATGTAAATGATTTATTAAGTTTTGAAAAAAAATGAGCTTATTTTTACATTAAGAGAAGCAAGTTGCATTTAAAAAAGTAGATAGATGTGAATGATCTATTAAGTACATCTCCGTGTGCCACATTTTAATATAGACATAATGTTATATGCATTTAAATTGTTCAATAAATTGAATGCATTGAATATAGACAACATAATCATCACTACAAATTAATTAGTTTAAAGTTGGGTTTGATAAATACATTTAGATTACAAAGTTAAGCATGCATATCAAATATTATAACTCTAAGTAACTTTGGTTTTAAAGAGTCTATGTTGGTTATCTCCGTAGTTAGATTAAGAGCTATATATATTTTACAGTATAGGATCATGGTACAACTAAAAAAAGCTATTAGTTATTAATTTAATAAAAGAACTAGTCCTTCAATGATAAGTTTGAAAATACCATTTCTAAGTGAATATTAACCTCTCCAAAAACTAAAAATATAAGATACAAAACTACCAACTATAGAGTCAAAATTGTTGTTGTGAGTATTCCATTATAAAATTATATTACTTAGTCTTATATTCAATGCACATAGGGGTGAATTCATGTGTTTTTATTATTCACTACTCTTTGCTTTTGAGGGGAGGTGAAACCTTTAGGATTGATTTTTCTAAGTTGGTGCACTACAATGATGGAAAATGCATTCATCCCAATTCACAATTAAGCATGGATGTCTAATTAATGTCATTTATAGGTCTTAAGTTTTGTAATATCAAAAATTAAAAACCAATATTGTTCATCAAATTTGATTAATCCCAAATAGATGACAAAATATTTTGTCATCATTTTTTTGTGCTTTACGGGGAGGAAAATTAGAGCTATGGTCTTGGAAGGCTACCTTTGGGGTCAACTTAAATTCTATCGAATGTGGTTAAAACTAAAAAACTATTTATTTTTGGGTTTAAACAACATTTTGAGAATGAAAACTAAAATGAAATGGTAGTGGCTTCTTTCTTTGTTCTTGAGCTCATTGAGATGTTTCCAATAAGATGAAGAAAACAAGTTTATTTGGACTTAGGGATAACCTTTTTTCATTAGATAATAACTCATTCTTTGATGATTGCATTCCTCTCCTTAGTCATGCCTTCACTTCACTTACCATGGCTTGTATGGATTATTTTATAGTGTTCATGCCTATGGATTGAAATTGGATTCATTGAATTAACAACCTCATCTTATACTTTAATTATATTAGTTTTGACATTTGTTGTTCAATTCATCCTTGTTTATTTCATGAAATGATACACTTCATGCTTTAATAAGATAATTGTGCATTCGACCCATTCACGATATTCCCTTACTATTGTTCATTATGTGACATTGAAAATGCAATTGTGTGGTGTGTGCGCCTACGTTTATTATATGCACATGGAAAACATTATTGCAACTCCAATTTGGCCCTAATCTTATAGTTGGGATACATATGATATCACCTTTTGTGTAACACCCCAGATTAAATAAGAATAATCAGATTAAAAAAACATGATTAGCTTATGTATTAACAAGTTCAACTTATAAATTATTAATTTAATTTAAAAAGATTGCAAGGTGATATCTAAAAGGGGTTGATTAATTTAAATATGATTAAGTGCATGGGTGACCACTTGTCACCCATGCAAAACTTGCAATGAGTAAAAAAAAATTAATAAATACCAATAGATTAAATGGGGGATTTTTCTTTGATTGTAGGGGTCTTTTGTGAGTATGCTCATTTTGAATGGTTGGGTTAGTATTGGAGTTTGTATTAACTGTATGATTATTTTTTGGGAGAGAAGGAGTGCTCTGGAGGCTCGAGGAGTTGCGTGAGTTTGAGGAAGAAGCAATTTGGCATAGACTTAGCTGTTGGGGGCTTGGGGGCCTCAACAATTTGTTGGGGAGTTAGGTCGGGAGGAGAGTAGTCCCCCCAAACACTGTTGCATTTTTTGCCTGGTTGTTGAAAGAAGTTGGAGGTTTTTCAAGTTGTTTTATCTCAGGTAAGTTATTCCCTCTTGCATATTCATTGGATGGTTAAATCAATGAAAATTTAATTATATTCTTGTTGTTTTAATTAAATTACATTGAATAATTAATAGTTCAAAATTTTCTATGAATTGATGATAGAAGAGATTAAGAGTATTCAATAATTTCAAGTTGTTTATTATCTCATTAGATATTTAGTATTTACATATGGTATCATAGGTAGGGCTCAAATACTTGGCATGTAGGGCCTCACCCACTAAGCACATAGAAATAACTTTAGCCATTGCATCCATTCGGACTTGAATAGCATTGAAGTGAGCCTTCCATCCATCCATAACTATGATTTTTGAAATATTTGTTTAATAGTCAATACTCAAATATTTTAATCATACAGTAAGTGATAGAAATCCTCAATATTTGTGTTCTACAATTTTTTTTTAATGTTTTGGGAGAATAATAAAAACAACAAAATAATTTTCATTAATACAAAATAGAGCAGGCTAAGTAATGTTTTCCTGTAGAAAGGAAGTTGATGATTAATAAACCATGACACAAAAGAAACTGGAATATATCTCTTAATTCCCCATATAAACAGTGTTTACAATGTTGCGATGTTAAGTGGAAAAATTTACCTCTCTTTATCTTCTTTTGGAAAACTTTACTTAGTTGAATCTCATATGCAATCCTTTGTCATAGGATGCCTCAATGCTTACATGATAGTTGATCCCATGCCTTGCTTTGGAACCCAATGTTTTATTTTCTCCTCAAATTTTCCATGTTGGAGTTTTTGGAATATAACCAGCTAGAGAAAAAAATGGACACTTTTCATGGCACCTCTCATCTTCTCTTTCATGGGTTTCAACTACTAAATTTCTTTGGATTTTCCAAATTAATGGAAAAAACATGAACTCGAAATGTTGGATCCCTTTTGCATTCGACATGGGTTCTCCCTTGCCCTTGGATTTCTTTCCTTTATTAGGGTTTCACACATTTCTCAAATTTTCTCCCCTTGGTTTTTTGAGTTTTCTATATCACTGGAAAAAGTTGAATCCCTAGTCTTCCAAAATTCTTCCAAAACAAATTATTTGCTTGTTAAAATTGTTGGAGCACAACAAGTTCTCGAATATGTATTTGTTGTAGTGTAAAAATATTTGAAATTTAGTAATCTCTCCATTTCCAATACACTACTGTCCAATTACCAATTGGTAAGCCTCATTTCTGCTCAAACCTAAGTGCCAATAAAATATCTGCAGAACACAAACCTCTCCAAAACCTCAAATATCCATGGAAGAAAACTAAAAAACACAAATAGTACATGATAACTAAACACTTAACTAAATATTGTCGACTCCTTTTGAATTAGCAGTGTCAAATCATCGAATGTCATGGTCACCTATGAAATGCATACACGTTTAAATCTAATTTCTCTTTCTTCCTTCATCCATGATGACCCTGTACATGATAAGAAGAAGAGTTAAGATGTTATCAAAAGATTTGTCCTACCCAACCAAGCTGACATCCTCCAGTGATGAGAAATCTAGCCCCTGTCATGATTGTTTATTATTTAGAGATAATAATTATCGGTTAGAGGTAACAACACATGAATAAATAGTGCAAGAAAGGCATGATGAGAAATCTATCGCCTGTCATGATTGTTTTTTGTTTAGAGATAATAATTATAGGTTAGAGGTAGAAACACATGAATAAATAGTGCAATAAAGGCCATGAGTAAGTCACACCACTAGGTGTACTACATATCAATCAAGTTTGTCAGGAATCCTATCACAATATATTGATGTGATAATCGTCTTGTATTCCAATATTTTTTTTATTTTTCCCAATGTAAATACATTGATTTTCTAAGCATGTTTCTCCTTATTTATACACCTGCCTCTTAAGAAGCATGACACCTCCATATTCATTATGATTTCCATCGTCCACTTCACTAGAATATCACCATGGAAAAGATTACAATTTAAAAACATTAACAACCGATAGATTAAGAGAAAAGCTAGGGTAGGTGGGTAAGTGTCTCGAGCCATAGTCTCCTCATTGTTTACCACACTAAATTTATTGTTTTCTAATAATCATGGTAAATTTATAAATACAAAGCATCATATGACTAGAAACACTTGTTGATCTCGACAATATTTTCATGTGGATGGGAATTAGATCTGGTCTGTAACGTCCCCGACCCTCCGACCGACGAAGAGGAAACTACCCTGGCGTTAACCATCCGAGCTACCAACCCCATGAACATGTGCATTCATAAAAATCGCTAAAATGCTGAAATAAAATGCTTGAACTAAAACATGCATACATGATTATTTATCATACACAGCGGAAGCAACATACATTCATACAAGCATTCAACATGTTCATCATGATCATTAATAGTAAATAGGATTGCAGAAGTAAAACAGACAAGATTACTTATCTTTATAAATAACTCATTCCGCAACCAGCTACGTCGCTGCAACGTTCCACCCAACCATAGGCTAGCACGCTCCTAAATCTCTCAACAATGCTGCCACCCCCGAGCCGGGCATGACTCCCCAAGGAATACAGAACTAACAGGCTTACACATAGCCAATGGAACAACACCACAAGGGTACACAGTTCAGCCAAGCCAACACAGTTGGGTTTATCAAAAAAACAACAGATCAGCCAAGCCAATAGAGTTGGGTTTATCAGGCCATCCAAGAGCTGGGAAAGGCTAATGCTAAGTTGGTGAGCTCACTAAAGAGATACAGACACCAACACCAGAACCAACCCGGATTCTAGAGCACCCACACACACCCAACACAAGGAAGTCGGTCCCTTCTCTGCAACGCAGTCCCTCAGACCCCGATATTCCCTCCAGTGCTCTTCAGGGGTTGTGGAGAAGAAATCTAGCTTAATAGCTTTGTCCGTGTGGTTCTCAACCCACCAGGTTTATCAAGCACCGCAGGCCCTCATTCACCAACCCAAAATAGTCCAGGGACAAATTCGCTGCATGCAGGCAGCCAAACATCTATTCAAACGTTTACAGGGAAAAACATAGTCAAGCCATCGTGGCAAACAACAGCTAACACACTCACATGAACCCACAACAAACCAATCTTCAATACCATCACTATGAGACTTACACAGACCAGAAAATGGTTAAAAAGACACGGCCAACATTCACAGTTCAGCATGGATTCACAAGAAAGATCACCCCGATCTTCTACCAATGCTGCATTGTAGGTAACTCAGTCAACAATGCGTGGGGAAAAACCGCTCCCATCAATCAATGGGAAAATTCCAATAATTTCTGCTGTGATCTGCTATGATGGATAAAAACAATACACAGTCCAATGCATGGAGGCCGAAGTTGGTTCTCTGTGTGGATGGAAAGGAAAGAATTACAGACTGATAATTAGCGCTAGAGAGAGGAGGCGAACCCCCACACAATGGATGGTAAAATGTTTTATCCCTCGTCCTGCATGAGGAAGACGAACAACCATGATCTGAGGGAGTGGGAAAAACGGTCCCTACGTCATGGAGAGGAGAGAAAGCGTGGCGTGGCAGTGGTCTTCTTGGCAGCCAATCGCTGTCTCAACTAACAAAAAGGAAAATAACCAAGGGAGGTGGTGACACATAGTTTTTTTTTCCCCTCGTGACTCAATGTTCCACATCCCCCCCCCTTTTCCTTATCCTTTGGAATCATGCCCCTTCTCAATTTAGTTGCTGCGAACATAGCTGGTTGAGTTATTTAATTAAAATGCGTGTTTACATGATGCCATAATTAAATATATGCCGCATGTCCCGATATACCATCGGTGACCATTCCTAATCAGAAACACAACATAACCAAATCTAAGGCTCCGCACCAAGATTATTTACAACATATGTATCCTATGTACTTTAATGCAAGCGGGGATTAAAACCAAGGTATTACATTCCCCTCCCCCTTCAATAGCACTGTCCTCAGTGCTTTACAAAATTTGAACAAAATGCCACACTGGTACCGCCTCAGTGTTCCGCAGGATTGAACAAAAATGGATGTGCCAATCGCATGGCATCCTCCAGCTCCCACGTAGCCTCTTCAGGTCTGTAATGCTCCCACTGCACCTTGACCTGCCCTATGGCCCGATTCCGGAGCATTGTGACCTTCCTGTCGAAGATGCGCATTGGCTCGATTTGGAATTCTCCCTCGGGTTCCACCTGAATCACATCCCAATTTATCACATGGTTAGGATCATGTACATATTTCTTAAGCAAAGAAACATGAAAAACATTATGGGCTCTAGTATTAGCAGGCAATGCAAGTCTATATGCAACAGGCCCTATCCTCTCAAGCACTTCAAATGGCCCACAATATCTAGGTGACAACTTGGCACAACTTCCAAGCTTCAAGGAACTTTTCTTTGCCTGCACTCTGAGGTAAACATGATCCCCAACACTGAACTCCATGTTCACCCTATGCATATCTACATAGCTTTTCTATCGGTCCTATGTTGCTTTCAGATTCTGCCTAATCTTTACAACTTCTTGCTCCATTTCCTTGAGCAATTCTGGTCCAAGCACAATTCTGTTTACCGGGTTGTCCCAAGTCACTGGTGTCCTGCACCATCTTCCATACAAAGCTTCATACGGACTCATCCCCAAGGATGCTTCTTGTCCATTGTTGTAAGCAAACTCTACCAAGTGTAAGTAATCTTCCCACTTGGTTGGTTTTTCCATCACATACATGCGAAGCATATCTTCAAGCATCTGATTCACTCTCTCTATTTGACCATCTGTTTGAGGATGGTATGCAGTGCTGAATTTTAGCTTTGTACCCAAATCTGCAAACAACCCCTTCCAAAAGTTGGAAGTGAACTTGACATCTCTGTCAGAAACTATTGCCTTCGGCAATCCATGTAATTTGAAAATCTCCTTCATGAAGATCTTTGCAATGTCATCATTCTTGTGCGTAGACTTCACTGGTATAAAATGTGCTGCCTTAGTTAACTTGTTCACCACCACCATGATGGAATCATGTTGTCTCCAAGTCATCAGCAATCCTGTAATAAAATCCATGGAAATAACTTCCCATTTCCATTCCGGAATTGGCAGAGGTTGCAACAAACCTGCTAGATGTTGATGCTCAACCTTTACCTGTTGACATTTCATGCACCTTGAAACGTATTCAGCCATGTCCTTTTTCATACCTGGCCAAAAGTACTGCTTTCTAGCTGTAGCAATTGTCTTCTGATATCCTGGGTGGCCAGAATACGGAGCTGGATGGATTTCATCCATAACAACTCTCCTCAAATCTGCTACATCTGGAATATAAATTCTACCTTTATAAGTGAGAAGTCCATCTTCTCCCAATTTATATCCTTCATACCTCTTCTCAAGACCTTGCTGCTGCAATTTGTCTTTTACCTGTTCATACAATTCATCTCCAGCAACCTGATTAACAATCTGATGCCTCAAATCTGATTGGCAAATACTAAGAGATGCCAGATGCATTTCCTGTACCTTCTTGCTGAGTGCATCATCTACCTTATTTTCCTTTCCCTTTATGTGCTTGATTTCAAAATCAAACTCACATAAAAATTCCATCCATCTTGCTTGCCTAGCATTCAAAGTAGGCTGGTCAAATAGATACTTCAGTCCACAGTGATCTGTTCTGAGCTCAAATATTCTGTCCATCAAGTAATGTCTCCACATCTTGAGAGCATGTACTATGGCTGCAAGCTCTAGATCATGAGTGGCATAGTTCTTCTTGTGTTCCTTCAGCTTTCTTGACTCATAATAGATCACATGGTTGTCTTGCATAAGGACTCCTCCAAGCCCTTGTCCGCATGCATCGGTACACACCACAAAATCTTTCTCTGGATCTGCAACCTTCAATACTAGTGCACTGGTGAGACGATTCTTCAACTGCTGGAAGCTTTCTTCACACCTCGATGTCCATTCGAACTTCATCCCCTTCTTTTGCAAAGAAGTGATGGCATGTGCAACTTTGGAGAATCCCTCAATGAATCTCCGGTAGTATCCTGCAAGTCCCATAAAATATCTTACGTCTGTCACATTTCTTGGAGTAGGCCAATTCATAATGGTTTCAATCTTCTCAGGGTCCACAGATATACCCTCCTTTGAGATAATGTGACCCAAATACTGAATTCTATCTCTATAGAAGTCACACTTGCTTAGTTTTGCATACAACTGATGCTCCCTAAGCAATTGCAATGTCAATCTCAAATGCTCTTCTTGTTCTTCCTCATTCTTAGAATAAACAAGAATGTCATCAAGGAAAACAAGAACAAACTTGTCCAAATATTTGTTGAAGACACTATTCATAAGGCACATAAATGTAGCTGGTGCATTTGTGAGACCAAATGGTACCACTACAAACTCATAATGCCCATACCTTGTCCCGAAGGCTATCTTATGAATGTCTTCATCCTTGATCCTTACCTGATGGTAACTAGACCTCAAGTCAATCTTGGAAAATACCTTCGCTCCTCTCATTTGATCAAAGAGGTCATCAATCCTAGGCAAAGGATATTTATTATTCACTGTAACCTTGTTCAATTGTCTGTAATCAATACACAACTTGAGTGTATCATCTTTCTTCTTTACAAACAGAACTGGTACTCCCCAAGGAGATACACTCGGTCGGATATACTTCTTTTCCAACAACTCTTGCAGTTGCATCTTCAACTCTAGCATCTTTGGTGTACTCATTTTGTAGGGTGCCTTGGACACTGGTGCTGATCCTGTCACAAGTTCAATAGTGAAATCAATGTCCCTCTTTGGAGGAAGCCCTGGAATCTCATTAGGAAACACATCCCTGAATTCCTGTAACACCTGATAGTCCTCCAACCTAGGATTTTCATCTCCTGATGTCTCCAAAATATGAGCTGCATACAACTGGAAACCCTTCCTAGAGAACTTCTTTAACTGCATTGCTGAAACCTGCCGTACTGAAATCACCTTTGGAATGCCTTTCACAACTACTAGGTTCCCTTCTTCATTCATGCATTCGAAAGTCTTATTGTAATAGTCAAGCTTCATCCTGTGAGCTTCTAACCAATCCATCCCAATGAGAACATCATAGGAACCAAGCGGTAGAACATTTAGATCTACACAAGTGACCAACCCATCCATGAACAATGGACATTTCTCTACTACTCCACTGACCTTTCTCTTAGTTCCAGTAGCTAGCTGAACTAACCAAGACTTCCTATGCTTTACCTTCTTAAAAGCACAAATCTCCACTACTCTAGGGGTAATGTAACTATGCGTGGAACCAGGGTCAATTAAAATAGAAATAGATTGCTCAACAATCTTACCTGCTACTTCAACCACAGTTGACTGGTGATCTGCTTGGCGGTCCTCCAGCGCTGCATAAATCCTAGGGACTGCCCTTGCTACCTGAGCCACTGTTTCCGCTTATTGAACATTGTAAGCTGGCCTTGCACTCTCATTCTCGAGTGGACAATTTCTACGCAAGTGAGGCCCTTCACATTTCCAACATTTGAGTGGGCCTTTATTCGGATGTGGCTCTTTAGGCTTTCCACCTATCACTCCAACTGGATCACTCGTAGCTTGAGATGGCTGCTTCTGCTGATTCCGAAATCTAGAAGGTTTGAAACCTTTCTTTCTTTGGTCCAACTTTTCATTCTTCTTGTCCTTCCATGCCTTTTGGTAATCAGATTTTCCTTTACTTTGCTCATAGCAATACTTAGCTTTTCTTATTTCTTCTTCAAGAGTTCTAGGTTCATAAAACTCAATTCTATCTTTGTAAGACTGAGGTAATCCACTCAGAAAACGCCAGACTTTCACTTTTTCATCTCTGATGTACCGGACATACCTCAACAGCTCCAAAAACTTATTTGCATATTCATCCATGGTTTGCTGTCCCAATCTCAGCTCATGGAACTCCTTGATCTTGTCATCATAGTACCTGTCAGAGAGGTATTTCTTCCTGAAATACTTCTTGAACTATTTCCACTTCAGTTTCCTTTCACTGATCCTTTTTACCTACTTGAAGTGCTCCCACCAAATGGACGCCCTTCCATTCAGATTGAATATGGAAACTCGTGCCTTCATGTTTCCTGAATAATCCTGCACCTGAAAGTACTTCTTTATCCCAAGAAGCCAAGCCTCAGCTTCTTGTCCCATCTTTATCTCACCATCAAATGTAGGAGGTTTAGCTTTCCTAAACTCATCTCGAGAGTGATCCCTAAGGTGCCTTATTCTTTTCCTTTTATGGGGAGATGAACTTGTATCTCCACTGGATTCTTTGGAGTCAGATGATCCACTGGAAGTCCTTCTCCTTCTCCTAGTGCTGCTCTTACTGCCTTCTGGTCTTGATGTACCTCGTCCAGAATCTATCTTTTTCTGCAAGTCTGTCAAACTTTCCAATATGGCAGCATTCAACTGATGCTGCTCTTCTTGGGCTTTTATTAAGCTTCTCATGGTGGCTGTAACATTTGATGGTGTCTCTTGGAACCTCCTTCCATTGGACTCAATGTCATCATTCCTATTATGGGCATTTTCTCCCATGGCATCTTCTGCTCGCTCGTAAGAATCTTGAGCATCATACCCATTATGGGATCTCATGACTGAACCACCTCTGGCTTTACCACACTGTTCTTTCTAGAGTACTGCTCTTGGAAGTTATCTATAGTTCTGCAATGTGTTAGTAGAAAACTATTAGATGCATAGTATTAATATAAATCAAACTACTTACCTTTTTCTTGGAAAAATCATAAAATAACAAATTTGCCCAAACACAAGATTTCCTTCATCAAAGAACATCTATCTGAGGGGGACGACAGGGGTTAAGGGGGCTTGCTCCTTTGTGTCTTCCGCCACTGCAGGGCGGGTCGAGGGTAGCGCCCTCGTTTTTTATTTATTTTTTATTTTTTAAATCATTTGTTTTCATGCAATCTGGCACATAAGATCGCTGCCATTTTCTCCTTTTCAGCTTGAAAATCCACTGAAAAACAACTGAAAATCCCACCGAAAAACAGTCGAAATCTGCTAAGAAATCCCACGGGAAACTCAAAATTTCCTTGCACAGGATCGGGTCTCATCCCGACTAACGATCCGACGTTTCGGCGGTCAAAACAACTAGCTTCTTCCACTGTTCATCGGCGATCGGATCCACTAACCTTCGAAAACATAGTCCATTAGATAGCCGCAACAGCAGATGTTCAATCCACTAACTTCATCCGACGACCTTATACTTAAACACAATTTTCAAATTTCCTTCTCATCGGCGGTCGGGTGCACTGTTCGTTGGGAGGATAGCTTACTAAACAGCCGCAAAGGCAGGTAGTGATCCCACTGTGGGTTCTGCGGATCATAAACTCATCGGCTGTCGGAAGCTCTATCCACTAACCATAGCCGATGGTCGATGATTCCCGGACTAAAGAAAATTTTTGAAATTTTCCCTCTTAGCCTTCCTTTTCATCGCTTGATCGGTCCAATCCTCTTCTTCTCATCGGCAAAATAATTTCATCGTCATCCGCAACGACGGCCCAACATCTTCGATCTTCTTCCGATCGACGGCACAACCTGATCGGTATCGATAGTCTTTTCTCATCGGAAAGCTAGTGCTCTCGGCTTCCGAAACGGCGGCTGCACGAACCACTATCTTCTTCCGATGGCCGATGTTTTTGTTACTTAGAAAAATTTTGAACTTTCTTTACGGTGTCGGTGGTTGAAGGCCTTACCTGTCGGACGCGTAGTTGTCTAGCCATCCACAACGGCGGGTGCTTGATCGACTATTTTCCACCGACGGACATCGAACACTTAGAAAATTTTCTGCAATTTTCCTTCCAAATGTCCTCCGTCGGGTATGCTTTCGCCTAGCTCTTCCGCTACATCGGAAGTCTGTTCCACTAAGTGTTTCGATTAACCGATAGTTCAAACACTTAGACAAATTTGTGGAAGTTTGCTGTCATCAGCATCCTATCTCTGCTGGGCAGAAAGAAATCCTGCTTCTGTCACTGCATCTTGGTGGTCCATTCAGGCCCATGCTGCAACTTGAGCTCTGGTACCACACTGTAACATCCCCGACCCTCCGACCGGTGAAGAGGACACTACCATGGTGTTAACCATCTGGGCTACCAGCCCCATGAACATGTGCATTCATAAAATTGCTGAAATGCTGAAATAAAATGCTTGAACTAAAACATGCATACATGATTATTTATCATACATAACGGAAGCAACATACATTCATACAAGCATTCAACATGTTCATCATGATCATTAACAGTAAATAGGATTGCAGAAGTAAAACATACAAGATTACTTATCTTTATAAAGAACTCATTCCGCAACCAGCTACGTTGCTGCAACATTCCACCCAACCATAGGCTAGCACGCTCCTAAATCTCTCAGTAATGCTACCACCCCCGAGCCGGGCATGACTCCCCAAGGAATAAGGAACTAACAAGCTTACACATAGCCAAGGGAACAACACCACAAGGGTACACAGTTCAGCCAAGCCAACACAGTTGGGTTTATCAGGCGAACAACAGATCAGCCAAGCCAACAGAGTTGGGTTTATCAGGCCATCCAAGAGCTGGGAAAGGCTAATGCTAAGCTGGTGAGCTCACTGAAGAGCTGCAAACACCAACACCAGAACCAACCCTGATTCTAGAGCACCCACACACACCCAACACAAGGAAGTCAGTCCCTTCTCTGCAACGCAGTCCCTCAGACCCTGATCTTCCCTCCAGTGCTCTTCAGGGGTTGTGGAGAGGAAATCCAGCTCAATAGCTCTGTCAGTGTGGTTCTCAACCCACCAGGTTTATCAAGCACCGCAGGCCCTCATTCACCAACCCAAAATAGTCCAGGGACAAATTCGCTGCATGCAAGCAGCCAAACAACTATTCAAACGTTTACAGGGAAAAACACAGTCAAGCCATCGTGGAAAACAACAGCTAACACACTCACATGAACCCACAACAAACCAATCTTCAATACCATCATTGTGAGACTTACACAGACCAGAAAATGGTTAAAAAGACACGGCCAACATTCACAGCTCAGTGTGGATTCACAGGAAAGATCACCCCGATATTCTACCAATGCCGCATTGTAGGTAACTCAGTCAACAATGCGAGGGGAAAAAACCGCTCCCATCAATCAATGGGAAAATTCCAATAATTTCTGCTGCAATCGGCTATGATGGATAAAAACAATACACAGTCCAATGCATGGAGGCCTAAGTTGGTTCTCTGTGTGGATGGAAAGGATAGAATTACAAATTGACAATTAGCACTAGAGAGAGGAGGCGAACCCCCACACAATGGATGGTAAAACGTTTTATCCCTCGTCCTGCATGAGGAAGACGAACAACCATGATCCGAGGGAGTGGGAAAAACGGTCCCTACGTCGTGGAGAGGAGAGCAAGCGTGGCGTGGCAGTGGTCTTCTTGCCAGCCAATCGCTGCCTTAACTAACAAAAAGGAAAATAACCAAGGGAGGTGGTGACACATAGTTTTTTTTTCCCCTCGTGACTCAATGTTCCACATCCCCCCTCCTTTTCCTTATCCTTTGGAATCATGCCCCTTCTCAATTTAGTTGTTGCGAACATAGCTGGTTGAGTTATTTAATTAAAATGCGTGTTTACATGATGCCATAATTAAATATATGCCGCATGTCCCGATATACCATCGGTGACCATTNCCTTGGCTTTTAGCTCCGCACCAAGATTATTTACAACATATGTATCCTATGTACTTTAATGCAAGCGGGGATTAAAACCGGGGTATTACATGGTCTCAATCAATGACCTACCTTCTAGTCTCACCCTATCTCTCATTGTGTTCACCAAATAAACCAAAATCCTTGTCACAAGAAGCAAGTTGAGACCTAATCATGCCCTTATTGTGATCATTAATATCTACTGCATAGTTGGATTTCATTTACTTGAAACGTTGTAAAGTAAATGAAGATTACAGAGGGATACAAATGAGGTTTGCAACCAAAGCTACACAACATACTGTTTTAGAAGGATAATATATGTGAATATAAAAATCTAACATATTAGTCTTTGGATGGTCAATTTCTGAGGTCACTGCACCTGCACTAGTTACTCCCATTATAATTGTTCAAGTGTTAATTAATCAAAGGTAAGTGCCCGCACGGGTGTGGCTTATTGGCGGTTCAATTGTTATGAAGTTGTTGTAAATTGGAGGTCACGAGTTCAGATCCCACCCGGATTTACCTGTGTCCCATGTCTTACGGCGGGTGTGGGGCACCTAGGGGTATAGTGGTAGCAGGAATGGATCCTCGGACCCCGTGTCACATGAGTACCAACCCAGCTCCAATTGCCGATTCCCCTAGTTACAAACAATAAAATAATCAAAGATAAGTTTATTTAATTCCCCTCTAACTAAAAAAATATATGTTGAATTGGTATTTGTCTTCCCTTGAATTAATATAAGAATTGTGGGAATCAACTTTTCTATTTCCCTAGTCATATAATTTCATTCCCTTCTCCCTTATATAATAGAGATGCTCGGATTGGGGTACCTGGTCATTAGTTCATTGACAGGGGAGCTTGTAAGATAACTTTGTTTCATGGGAGAAATTATCTTTTTGTGTTTTTTCATTTAAATATGTTGGGTTGAGTGTAATTGATAGGTAAACCTTTCGATACGGGATTCATCAGTTCCATTGATTATTCTAAGTGGGTCTCCAATATTGTCCTAATAATGAAAAATATCATGGTTTCAACGGTCACTTGCATCGAATTTAAGGAATTCAAAATGTCTTTCCCTAAATATAATTTCCTCCACCCTTCATTGAGATTATAATTCACGTTACCATAGGCTTAAATATGATGTCCCATATGGATAAGTTTTCTTATTATTAAAAAAAAATCCGTATTGTGAAAGAAGATAGGCTTGATATCACCTTTACCACTCCCTAGGTCACCTTTTGTTGGTATGGTTGGGGCATGCCGAAAAGTTATGTATGGCATGCTGAAGTAACAATAGGTAGCTGGGTGGTTTAAATATTCATTTGGGTGGGTGCATTGTTACATTAAAACCTTGATATCCCTATGAGTTTCTTTTTTCCGTTCAATGTATGTCTTACCTTGTTCCTTCTTCAGTTGTATTGTCTTTAGATTATTTTACCTCAATATTAAATGCATTGTTGGAGTGGAGTGGTTATGAAATCAATGGGTTTTTGTGAATGGCATAGATATATTGTCCAATTGTTTTAGGTGTTAGGTCGAAACAAGGATTATTTAGTTTTTGGAAATGAATGTTTGCTTTTTCAACGGTTTGTAGTCATAAAATGAGGATGGGGAAGGGGTGATCATGATTCACATGCATGAAGAGAGAAAATATTTATTAGTTCCAACCTATGTGGGAATAATGTTTTTGGGTTTGGTGTTTGACAACTTCTATCAAGTTTTTCCTTGATAGTGATGTTAGAGGTCCTTGTTGGATTTGGTCTAGTTTCATGTAAAGTTGCAATAGTTATTTTTGTGGTAGAGAAATGATCTTTCTACCATTCAATTATATGGAGTGGGATTTGAATATGAATATGTTATATGGAGTGAAATTTAAATATGAATAGTTACCAGGTTTACCTTTCCTAGATCCATGTTAGTATTATGAATACTAGGTTTATCTTTCCTAGATCCATGTTAGTAGTCTAAATACTAGGTTTACCTTTCCTAGCTCCATACAACTCTGAAGTGGAATTGATGGATTTTGTTGGCCCATCATGTGATTACCCACATTGGTGTTGGTTAACAAAACAACTAACAAGTATGCACATATACAAAATTTGTGCAAATTATAACAAAATGAATGAAACTAATCAACACAAAGGACATTCCATATATCGATAGAAGGATGAAAGCTTCGAGAAATGTTGCAAGGCTTATAAACCATTCACATCCTAGAAGAAAAAACAAACTCCCCAATTTTGTGTTTGAGGATTGTGATGGAAAAAAACTTGTGGTTATTGCAATAAAATCAATAGGCACAGGGAAGGATTTGTTGATCAATTATAATTTGAATAAGATATAGGAATAAGGTACCTATGGTTTAACACTCATGTCCATTGTTTATTGAAAAACATATATATTGTATAATCATGATTTTTCATGAAATGTAGTTTATATCTTAATGTTAACGAAAGGAATTGGGAACTTCGTCACCTATGTGGATATTTATGTTACAAGTTGATCGGGGGAAAGGCATCAACCAATAGTAATTCAAATAATATATGCCCATTTATATGTTCATTATTATCCTATTCCAATGATTATTGTTACGTAGTTGATCAAACTTATATGTTACGACTCTTTGTAGGATCCCAAGTCATTTCCTTGTCTTGATGAAGACACCGTAGACATCTCTAGAGTTGCCAACCCTTGCTGCTATTATAAAATAAGTTTAGAAATGGAATGAAGAACTTAAGGAATGGAATTAAAGAGACACCAGAGACTAAAGCAAAATGTCAGTCCTTGTTGAAAAAAATCAATGAGTACAATGAATGCATTTTTTAAATTGTATGTCATTAATTACTTTAATGAATATGACATATTTTTTTAAATGAATCCAAGTGATTGACATAGAATTGTATTTTCTTAGGAATTTTTCAGATAGGAAGTTCCTAATGTTGGGAGTATAATGTATCCATATATTTCTAGAGCCTCTACTATTGTTGCACCTCATTCATTGGATGTTTATATGAGTCCCAAGACGCCAATATTAGTCAGTAATAGCATTGGGAAATTACCAGTTACCTTACAAATGGACCATGAACTATTCCCAAAAGGGATTAAAACTCCATGACAATTATGTTTAATCCATTATCATACTTTGATTTTATACAACGATGAATATTTTTATATTGATTATATCTATCCAATCGTAATATTTTATTGCGATGTAAGAAATAACCCATTCTACCAAAAATTGCAAGAAAATGCATTTTCTCTATTTGCGCTAACAATTAGAACAATATATAAATACTAGAACAATGAATTGAAGAAGGAATTGATGGACACATGACCATGTTGTTTGGTCATCTATTCAACCAGAAGTTTCTTCAAACCATGATGGGAAAGTACCTAAAATAAGTGAAGGACAATTACCACACTAATATCGATCAATACCCAATTACAAGCATCCTCAACTAATTCCCAAAAGGGAGTGGGTTGCACTGATAGAGCATGCCAAGGATAAGTATATGAGGAAAGAGGGAACCTTACAACCAAGTGCATGAGAATCACTAAGGTAGATAAAATAGGGTAACGAACAATGAACTTATATATTGTATGCATTTTACCATAATATTTAAAGTGCATTAACATGTAGTACTTGACCATTTTTTGTAGGCTCAAATTCACTGCAAATGCAACACATACTAGACTTGAGAATATTGACCAACAAAAACTTGGCCCAGGGTGTTACATTAAAGTGAAAGGGAGATATGTAACTATTAAGATTTAAAAATTGTCAATATTGAATTTTCAACTGTCCTTTAAAGCATTTCCTTTCTAAAATGTGTTAAGTTATGGTATGTAGTCTGCAGACTTTGACATTATGCCTATCGTTGAAGAGATCAAAGTTGCCTTAAATTAAGGCTATAAATCCCTAGTTGAAATGAAATAGGCCAATGCAAGTAACATTTCTACTATCAATGAGGAGGTATATAAATTCAATTTGTTCTTAATACTTAATTATAAAGTACAAGTCAATATTATGTGGTTCTACTACAACTACAAATGCTATTGCAAGAAGTACGTGGATATTTAAGTATTTCTCAAGAGCAAGTTTTAGAGACTGAAGGTACTAGTGAACTAAATATTAACCCTAATGAACTTGCAGTACCATGAACAAGTTGATTATAAATTTATATTTTCCCAGTTTATGTATAGTATGAATTATGAGGTGATTTCTAAATGGTTTGCATTAATTGTAGATGACGTTGATCCTAATATTAGGTCGCCTACATAGAGATATATTTTGTGGTCTAATATCAATCAAATGCTAAAATAAATAGGTCAAGAAGAGAATGAGGAAGAGGACTTTGACGTCAAAATTCTGGACTTTCTAAAAAATAAAACCTAAAAGAAAGTAGGGTAGTAGATATTGACCACTTTATACAGGAGATAAAATTTGTTGTATAAAATAACGTATTATATTTATTTTTGCAAGAGGACCTTGATCCATATAGCCTAAATTGATTTTATTAAATTTCGATCTTTATATTTATGTAACTTTGTTTTACATTTAAGGTATTTTGCAATCATGTTTTATATGCATTGTTTTACTCAATATATTACATATGTTTATCTAAAATTATTAGGAGTAATATGTTAGTATTCAAATGTTCTACATAAAGTGCTAGATTGTAATATTAACATAAAGTGTCTATAGAAGCTTAACACACATTGATTTTACCGTGATGAATAATGAATCATTAGATGCAGGCCTTTCTTATTCCCGAGCAAAATAATTTTGTAATTATCCTTTCTATTCATTTTATTTGAGTTTTTGTTCATGTATGACGTATGGATCATTGGGTGTATGTCTCTTAGAGCATGACATTTTTGTTAGTGGGGAAGAAACATGCATGTGGTCATATGATATAGTATGGATTCATGGCCATGAAGTGAGGAAAACAAATACCGTTCTCTTTGAGAACATATGGCTACACACATTGTTCTTCCTTACTGACAGATATACAAATTTGATAGGAGTTCCCACATTCCAATTATGCATGAGAAAATCATCTTGTAATAAGGTTTAAGGTTTAATTTCTTTGTAATTAATAAGTTGACTATTTGAAGATGTATCATATTGTATCTTCTTGTTCTTGGGGTGAATAAAAGTTTAAATAAGTTTTATGTTTTATGTTGGTGTGTTTCTTTCTAGTATGTTTCAGTAGATAGATTTGGTATGGGGAATTGAGAGTTATGTAAGGGGATAGGGGGTAAATGAGCTTCCATCTTCATGTGGTTGGCCTTGTTCAATAGAGAATAAATTATTCTCAAAACAAAGAGAATCTCATACAAGTATTCCACTTTAGTCATTTAGAGTATGATACATGTTGATTTGCCCATTTATTTATCATTTAGTCATATAAACTTATTATTACATCATGATTTATGTAGGTATTCATGTGCAACATAAATTCAACTGATAGCTTTCAGTAAATCCAATGATTTTGGTCAATTAAAAAAAACACTCTTTTTAGTATTACTTTTAGATAGACGTTTATTGTTATTTTTTACCAATTTACGTTGTATTTAGCTATATATGCAATATATGATCTAACACTATTTGTTGTCTTTGTGTGTAGGTATGATGCCTCGACATGAAATTCCTCCACCTTTCATGGCCGTGACTATGCGTAAGGTAAGTTGTAATTCTTATTGAAAAATAGAAAAGTTTGTCAAAGTTAGAGTCATGGATTGAAGAACATTTCATTGAATCCACAAAAAAGCAGTTGCTTGTATTCCTTACATATGTTAAAAATGTGAAATTAGAAGTGATCATACTAAAAGTATGCATCTTTTATCTATGTTGTTTTCAATTTCTCTCTAGTTTTGGCTCAAATACTTCAATTTAATTCAAATATTGCATGATTGTAGTCTATAGACTAGTTATATCTATTGGAGGCCTTCCAATTTATTTGTGTAAAGTATCAACCTTGAGGAATTCTATATAAATCTCAAAGCACTGAACCTTGAGTCTAAATTAACTAGAGGACCATGATCAAATTGGGTGGAAAAATAATAATGACAAGACATTCACATTGGAAGGCAATTCACTAGAATCTAAGTGGGAGGTATCCAGGAACCCCATTATGTCCTAGTTTTATCATATTGGGTATGAAGAGGATTAAGGATCCATTGGCATAACTATAGATATAAACAAGGGGAAAAATGTGTATACTACTAAGTTTAAAACACTACTACCAAGTTTAAAACACAAATATTTTAGATGGAAACATGTCCTACGAGCCTAAGCGTAGTTATTAAACATTTGAGTCTAGCTGGAAATATAACCTTATAGCTAAGTATTTCTCTAGCAAGTCTGAATTTGAATTCCAAAATGACTTGAATGGCACAAAAAGGTTGTGGAGTTGGGAGATACCAAACCATTTAAGATCATATTTTCCAATAGTGTTGAATTCATTGATGCAATGTAAGTAGATATGGTACCATTGGAGCCATGTGTAGTGTTTGGAAGCCCGTAAATGTAAATGAATGTGTGTTATCTTCACTAGAAGATATTTTTGGGTATGCATTATATTTTTGGAGGTGTGTGTGTGGATTTTCGTCACTATGGCTGATGATAGCACCACCTAGTTCCAACACTAGGAAGTAGCCCAATGTTAGCTCGAGTGAAAGGTGAGTCACAATCAAAGAAATTTTGATTTTTTTTGGGCTATATTTCGAGAAAGTAAAATCTTAGGGGAGAAATTTAGCCCATGTTCATGGCATGGTTTAATGGACCTTCAAGTTACATAGTCCACACAAAAGTGGCATGTGCCGAGCATTTGTAACATAACTCAAACACCAATTATTTATAGGTTAATAAATGTCCATTCCACGATGCTTGGATGTCACTTCCATGTTTTTTTGTTCAGGCCACATTCAAAGTGTGACTTAAGGGCGTTCAAACTATGTAATCCATGTACAATCGACATGGGTTGCGTTTCAATAGCATAACTCAAACATGAAATATTATTCAATTAACCAATATTCATTCCATAATGCTTGGACATTACTTCCACAATATTTTGTTCAAGTCACTTTCATGGTGTGAATTAAGGGATGTACACACCATGTTGTATTAACGTTAGTTCCATGTTTTAAACGTGACTTATCGGATGTTCAATGCACATTTGATCTATGTTACATTAATTTTTTGTCCACGTTAGTTCCAAGTTTCAAATGTTGCTTATCAGACATTCAAGCCACATCTTATTGATGTTAGTTCCATGTTTTAAACATGGTTTATTAGGTGTGTATGCCACATTTGTTCCACATTTTGTCGATGTTAGTTCCACGATTCATACATGGATTATAATGAATTCACCCAACATTTGATCGACGTTAATTCCACATTTCAAATGTGGCTTATCAAATGTTCAAGCCACATTTTACCGATGTTAGTTCCATGTTTGTAATGTTGCTTAAGAGACATAGCGTCCATGTTTTTCTAGTTAAAAACAATCTAAGAAACATGTTGATGATGAGACTTGATTGACGACCTTAATTTCGCTTAAGCGATGAAATAGTAACGATGTTAAACCAACATTAGGAGATACATTAGTTCGATTCAAAAAAATAATGAACAAGCATGGAATGAGACGCAAAATCTAGTAGCTCCCTAAGTCTACACAACACTAGGAATGGGATACCTTATTTTCATCCAATCCCTCGGGCTATTCCAATTCCCTTCCATTTCTCCAACATAGGTAAGTTGCTAAAACATCACACTGCTAGGACTTTAGTTAATCTCAATTGTAAGCCAAGTTTCCTCTCACTAGGGCATAGTAATAATCAACACCATTTTCCCATGGAAATTTTGTATTAGCAAGTATGCAAGATTGGATTTTCTCTCTCTCTCTCTCTCTCTATAATGTACTAGAAACCAACTCATGAAAATGATTGGACGAATGATGAATGGACTAATGAATGCTTCTATAACTCAATTTCTCGCATTTTATATGCATGTTTCCAACTTACCATTTTTCTCTTTGGGAGGATTTCACATTTATCCCTTTAATATTAGATTATGATAATTAAGTAATCATTAAATAAAGCATCCCCTATAATCTTGGGTTTATGGACCTTGGTTTAAATTCCTAACCAAGGTTGACAAGTAAGGATAAGGACTTAAGTTATTACCAATTAGGGTCATCTCCCCTCAAGCTCTTTTTACTTCCCCAACATGTGGATTCAATAACTCCCTATATCTTCTTGATCATGTTTCATTTGCAGTCATCATATCTCTATAAGATACCATAGGTAGTTCCAACCATCACAACTTCCTTAATCTCAATTAAATAGAGCCGGAAGGTGATATCTTTGACCAAAAAAATTGACCTCTTCATGATTTTGTCAAAAGGGAATAGAATAATATAGCAACCACCATAACATCTACCTAGTATCCCTATACACAATAGAATAAAGTGTACAATATAGTGGAATAATACATATATACCTTTGCTTCACCTATAGCGGTGCCCCTATATTACAAGGTTAATCATTAAATTGATTTGATAGTTAAATATCCTCTTCTTAATGTCTCACTATATAGACACTCACTTCTCAAGGGTGAAGAAATCAAACATTAGATTTAAGAGCTCATCCAAAAGGGCCACATTTGACCAATATCCTCACCTTATAGGATTCCATTGTACTGGGTCTATCAGAAGGATGGAGCATGGGGAATCCACATCTAATCTAGATATTTAAACAAATCATAGTCAAGAACTGATATTCAATCCCTCAAATTGGAAATATTCTTTGTCATCTCAAGGGTGCCAAGTTTCTTAGCAGGATTGATCTTAAGTCAGGTTACCACTAGGTACCAATTGAGGAAACTAATGTATAAAAGACAACCTTTAAGTATAAAGAAGGTGTTTTTGAGTCGTTGGTCATGCCTTTTAGCTTGAGTAATGCTTGAACAATGTTCATGAGAATGATGGGTAATGTATTCCAAACATTCACAAATTATTTTCCAATTGTATATTTGGATGATATCTTGCAGCCATTTACAAATTCTTTTATGGTTGTATATTCTAATGGTATCCTCATCTTTAGTCAAACTTAGACATAAAAATTCTAGGACATTCAACAAATCTTGAGCACTTTGTGGCAACACAAGTTATATGACAATTTGAAAAAACTCTCATTCAACATGTAGAAAAATAAATATCTAGGATACATCATGGATGATCATGGTGTGCATGTGGATCCATCCAAGACCCAAGTCATTCACAATTGGCTAGACCCAAAAAATATCACAAAGATTTGTAGTCTCTTAGGCCTCATCAACTTCTATCACAGGTTCATGTTGGGTTTCTCTCATATCACTTGGTACCTAATCTAAGTGAGCAAGGGAAAGGAAAAATTCAAGTTCATTTGGTCCAAGTCACAACATAAAAATTTCAAATATCTAAAACATTGCTTTTGTTCAGCACCAATACTCACCTTATTGAACATTCAACAACCCTTCGAGATTGAGACATGCTTTTGGTTATGTTTTTAGTGTATTTCTCACTCAATATAGACATCTACTGTATTATCTTAGCGAGAGACTCTTTAATGAAGTTTGCATGTACTCAACCTATGACAAGGTGTTGTAATCCATTGTGCAGGCTTGTTTCCAATGGAAACATTACATCCTATGGAAGGAGATTGTCATTAGCATTAATCACAATCCATTTAAATTCATGTATACATAGGGAAAGTTATATAGTTACCACCATTAGAAGTGTTCTACATACTTGCAATAGTTCATTCTAACATCAAGTACAGGAAGGGAAACACAAATTTCATTATAGACTACCGCAATTGACCATACAAGAATAGAAGCATACAATCATACATACATATAGTTCCATCTTGGTATCACCTACATGCATACCATCAATAACTCCCATAGGTATGGTTCCATTAGTGACAAATTCACCACCAATAACAACCAAATCTAACGCCAAGGGAATAAAGAAAGTAAAGTTGAAACCCCCCATGGTGCTAGTTAACTTCCATGTCCCCATAACCAACCAACCTTGCACCTATTGTGGTAGAACAGGGAATGAAACAAACTTTTTCCCTATATTGCTAGAACAAAGGAATTTTCTTAATCAACCTGTTAGTGCTACTTACAACATTAGCTCTTCATTAGGGGGGATTCCAACTACCTCATCCATGACCAATACCAAAAATAATACCAAAACATTGCACACCAATAAGGAGTGCATGATTTGTTCATAGTTTTCTCAGTGCACACATCACTGTCCTAAACTTCCTCAATTTTGGGACAGATTGGCGACCATTCTTCTCTCACACATTGTGATTAAAAAACCTCAACAAGTTCCCCAAAATACTACCTCCATCAACGTTGTCACTACATCATAGCCAACACACGAGGAGCACAATAGGTGCTCATCATGCGGGAATCACACTCATATGATCCCACCTACCATAAGTGTGGATCTACCCAAATGTGTCGTGAGGCCATTAAGCCCAACCCATACACTTAATCATCCAAATGCTACGCATCCATGTCAGTCATGCAGGTTATTAACTCATTACTCGTTCCATTTCCCTGTCCTTCGTGTAAAACGAGCCATCCACTTAGAACAAATGCGGCTGTAAGGAATCCCTTATCCCCCCTAGAAAACCCATTACCTTTTCTATAAGAGGAGATATTACCCCCCACTCATAATACAACTGACCACATTGATATCATCGATATTTCATCATCATCATTCTTATCTACTAGTGACCACACATCACCTTCATCATCCAAGGAAGATCATGCTTCATTATTGATACCCACATTTGTTGTAGTAGATGACATGGATTCAAACACCATCCTAAACCCATGTGTTGGGTGACCCCAGAGGATATCACTTAAACAACCCTATTAATGGGTTGCATCCAACAAAATCCTTCCATAAGTCAAAATAATTGGGACACCACACAGATGCGTGAACATCTGTCGTAGGTAAGTCACACCAATGGTTTCCACTTAGATGCTGAGACACCACACATTGGGTGACACCCCTACTCACCTTCTGCATTGTTTCTTTTACTTAAAACACTATAGACATTACTGCTTATTTTGTTTTCCTCGAAGCTTCATCCGGAACCTATTTTTGACCATTTTTGAAGCCACGCTTAGTTTTATGTCAATAATTTTCTACATTGTCAACACTCTCATCATGATCATTATTATGCTTGGTTATTTACACCACATCTACAAGATTATTGCTAAGTAGTAGTTTCTCTATCATTCAAAAACATGCACAGGACCTAATCACAGGTATATATTCTCGACCTTACATATAGACAATGTATACCCTCTATTTACATTGCATCTATCCAGTAATCCCACTAATATCCATAATACCCATTTCTCTATAATTACTTCCCATGAATGTCACTACTAAGAAAATCATGTTCTCCCATTTGTGTGTGTAGGTTTTCTAATTTACCCAGTTTACATCAATCAATGGAAGTCATGTGACACACACTTATCAAATAGGCTTGTGTCAGTTTCATCAATGCCTCGGAAAGATCACTTCAGTTCCATATACCAGTTGGAAAGGAGACATGCCAATTGCCCTTTTTGTGCTAATCCTGTCAGCCCATAGAGCATATTTGAGTTTGNCTGGGACCCCTAATGACGCCGGAAAGATCACTTCAGTTCCATATACCAGTTGGAAAGGAGACATGCCAATTGCCCTTTTTGTGCTAATCCTGTCAGCCCATAGAGCATATTTGAGTTTGGTGTGCCAGGATCTTTTGTTCTCCTCCAACAGCTTTTTGATGATCCTTACCAGACTTTTGTTTGAAGATTCGGCCAACCCATTTCCTTGAGGATAGTATGCTGTCGAATGATTCAGGCTTATGTGATACTTATGACAAAAATTTATCATCTTCCTGGACTTGAAAGCGGCAGCATTGTCTGTCACTATTCTTCTTGGACATCCAAATCGAGCCAGTATATTCTCTTCAAGAAATTCCATGATTACATTTTCAGTGGCCCTCCTGGTAGGAATTGCTTCTATCCATTTGGTAAAATAATCTGTAGCCGTCAAAATCCACCTGTGTTGACCTGATGAATTGGGGTTTATTTCTCCAATAAAATCTAAACCCCATTGCTGGAAAGGTACCTCTACTGTTATCGGATTCAGAGGAAGAGGTAATACTTTTCTCTTACCGTCGAAAATTTGGCATTGATGACATTTGTTGGTTTCTTTATATACATCTGAGAACAATGTAGGCCAATAATAACCAGCTCTTAGGATTTTGTTGGCTGTCACCTTCCAGGAATGATGTCCTCCACAGTCTCCCCTGTGAAATTTTCTTGTAATTTGCTGGGCCTCATCCTCCAAGAGACAGTTTAGCAGGACCCCTCCAGGGTCTTTCCAATAGAGGTATTTATTTATGATACAAAATTTGGCA